>QANX01000871.1:83027-103430 GCA_003254975.1 Ochetophila trinervis | reverse complement strand
CTCTCAATTATATTTATATTATAAATAATATATATATTTGAAAGGACAAAAATAAAAATAAAAAATAAGAAAAATGGAATTAAATAAAATAGAGAAAGGAAAGCAGGTATACCAACTGAGAGACTCATTTGTAAGAGGGCCACGGTGGCATGCAAATCTAGGATCATCATGTCAAACAGTTAGACGCCACGTGTACGTGAAGGGCTTCAAGTAGAAGTTGTCATATTTTGGAGGGACAGCTAGCTGAGGACATAAAAGTCACCGTGTAATAATAGATGGCGACGCAATTTAATTATAACGACGCTTTCAAATCTAATTGCCCACAAAAGCAAAGCTGCGTCCTTCCTTTTATTCAATTTATAACACAAAACCTTTGACTTTTTTTCCATTAGACATTAACAGTGTCAACCTTTCAGTTCATTTGTCTCTCTCATAATAAATATTTGCCATTCACCAACAAAAAGAAAAAGAAAAATATATCTGCTTTCTATAAATTGAAATTGATAATAAAAAATAGGATATGAATCTAAACTATTTGTATTAATTAAACTTGGAAATTGATTTTTGCCTTTCCTTCTATATATAAATATATATCCTTAATTCACCTGATCCACATATTATGCCATAATTAAATATAAAGTGTAAGTTAAAGAATATATTAATTGCCTTAATCCATAATCTATTAGCATCAGATGGAACATTAATTACCAAGATACATAATAGTTATATATATATGTATACTTGTGTATCACATCTATAGCCCTCCAATTAAATACCAAGTATATTAAATTAAAGCTTGCCTTACTTTTTTTGATGACAGGTTATTTTACTTTGATTTAAATACAGCAAAACTCTACCTTCCGTGTCAATCAAATGGAATTATAAAAATGAGTTTTCTTTTTCTTGAATTGTCAATTTATAATTATAAAACCAACAATTAAAATAAACAGAAATAAAATGCACATACATTTTTTATTCAATTATTCAAAAAAAGCATAATTTTTTTTTTTGTTAAAAAAAAAAAACAATGTGTGCGCGAGATAGAAAAGAGTGCTAAAAATAAAGAGCGTTAGAAGCGGTCCATTTATGATTTATCCACATTCCACACAATCAAAAAATCAAACACATTGCCTTCACAACACAGCACTCAAGAAAATCTCTCTTCTCTGCCCCCTTTTCATTTTCACCTCTTTATTTACCCTCCTTTTCTATTTCCTCGTTTCTCTATCTCTCTGAGTCTGTTTAGGGTTTGATTTTGATTTTCCATTATCTAACGCCAGAGCTATCCAGGAATTTTCTCTTTTCTGTTATCTGACTATATGACTTCGACTTCGACATCTGTGAAGAACAACTTTTTGCCTCCGGGCTTGGTCTCTAATCTACAGGAGGTTCTTCTCAGCAGGAAGGCTGGCGAAGGAGGAGGAGACCAATCCAAGGATGCTGATGACTCCACCCAACAACCCTCTTCTTCTACTTCTTCTGCTGAAGTTGTAGATGCCAATGATACTTCTAAGCCTATTATCCTCGTAACTAATGGTGATGGGATTGACTCTCCTGGGCTTACCTCCCTTGTTCAAGCTCTTGTTTCTCAAGGCCTTTACAATGTCCATGTCTGCGCTCCTCAATCGTGGGTTCTTTGCAATTCTTGTTTCTAGTTTATTTATCATTTGGGTTTGTAGAATTTATTATTATTATTGTTGTTGATGCTGTTGAGTTTTTGTTCAAATGTTTTCCTTTTTAATTTTTGGCATTTGGGTGTTTGTTTTCTTGCGTTTCTGGTATCGAATCTGTGAATATTTTGTAACTTTTTCCAAACGTGAATTTGGTTTCTCTAGGGACAAATCGGTGTCGGGTCATTCTGTGACTCTCCGAGAAACGGTTGCTGTGAATTCCGCTGAAATTAATGGTGCCACGGCTTATGAAGTTTCAGGTATGATAACCACGTCTCCATACACTTCATTATGCGGTGTCTCCCCATGACATTCCAATTTGCAACCAGTGTTTCATGATTTTGCATTTCAAATTGTTGCAAATACCATGCATATGGTGAAATGTGACCCCTTCCTTATCGATGGGATATTACCTCCTGTATTAGCATATTCCATTCTAGCTTATCTTATTTTCACCCGTAGTTAAATTTTATGTTTATGCAATTGACTCTGTCTTAGCGTCTAAGATTTGGCATATGCCATGTAGCTTTTGTTGTTAACATAATTTAATTTTTAAGGAACTGTTATCTCTCTATCTCAATGTTAAGGCATTCTTGTTATTTTTTTTTTATGTTATTTATTGATATTTTATAGTCTGTCGCATATGTCTGAAGCATTGTGTGCTTTTCATGCATGCTTTGGGTTTTGGTTGCAGTCATTTGGTAGTAATAGGTTCGTGATGATTCTTTTTATCAGGGACACCTGTGGATTGTGTTTCATTAGCACTATCTGGGGCACTGTTTTCTTGGTCAAAGCCTTGGCTGGTTAGCATTTATGCTGTCATTTTTTAGTTGCTAGATAATTTCTGGTATCAATAGTTCCCTGGTATTCTTATGCAATCTAATTTCAGGTAATTAGTGGAATTAACCAAGGTTCAAGCTGTGGACATCATGGGTAAGTTGTGATGTGTTCGCCTCTATGTGATTCCTGCTTCATAATATTTTAATTCATTTATAGAAGTTTTTGATAGCTAACATTTATTTCAAATCTGAAACACACCAGGTTTTATTCAGGTGTTGTTGCTGGAGCTAGAGAGGCATTACTATGTGGTGTACCATCTTTGTCAATATCCTTGAATTGGTTAGTTGGTAATCCTTTCCCATACAGAGTTCTTTTACTTTCTCTTACTACTGCTAATAATGGATCTTTGGTCTGATAATCTATTGTAGGAAGAAGGATGAAAGTCAGGAAAGTGATTTCAAAGATGCAGTTACTGTCTGTTTGCCTTTGATCAATGCAGTTATTAGGGATGTTGAAAAGGGAACTTTCCCTAAGAGTTGCTTTCTTAATGTAGAAATTCCAACATCACCATCATCGAACAAGGTTTGTGTTTGTAAAGTATTATACTTGCTTTCTAATTAAAATGTTGTTGTAATACATTACTGGAATGCAAACTGATTGAAGACTACAGTTTATACAAAATATGGCATTTTCAGATTTCAAACGGCTCACTTTATTTAAATTAAATCCTTTTCCTTAAAAATTGTGGTTATCCTTTTATTTACATCTTAAGAGTTGTCTGAGGATTTTTTTTGTTTTTTTGGGTAGTAGTTAAGATAATTGTATTGACCTATATGCAATCTTATTTTCAAAATCAAAGAGGTGATATTATTTCTTTTTTCTTATCTTGGTTGATGACACAAAAGTCTGTAAAGTGGGTACCATTTTTAGGGATAATTTAAGCATTATAGTGTTTCTTTGACCATACAGGTATTAAAGCTTTAGGTGTAAAGTGTTGGAAGCTTTTTGCTTGTTTTTTTAACTGTTAATTTCAAATTTCTTTAGGCATGTAAATTATTTGTCATGTCTGAAGTGCCAAAGAGTTCAAGCAATACATTTTGAGTGAGATATTTAGACCATTGATAAAGTATTATGGTTAAATTTTTGAGGGATTTTGGGGAGATGGTTGATATTCAGGGAGTATTCATCTAATACTCCCCATTGTAGTTTGATAATGCCTAAATTTTTTTTTTTAAGTGGAATTGCCAGTGTTCTTGAAGATTAGCTTCGGTTTTAGTTGTTTCCTTATTTCAGTGCCTTTCAACTCCATTTTTTGTCTCTTTCCTATATAGAATTAGCAGACCTGAAGTCTAACTTTATTCTTTCTTGCCCCCAAATTAACACCTACTTGTTTACTCTTGTGTGTGTGTTTTCTTTACAGTAAAATCTTCATCGGTTATCATGAGTTATGATAAAGTCAGGATATGACTATCTTTTGGGATATCATGTGTCTTTCTTCCAATATGTATTGGTAATTTTTGTTTTTTGTTTTTCCTTGACAGGGGTTTAAATTAACCAAGCAAAGTATGTGGCGATCTACTCCTAACTGGCAAGCTGTTTCAGCTAATCGATATCCTGCAGGACATTTCATGTCCAATCGACAAAGTCTTGGTATGCAGCTTGCACAGCTTGGTCGAGATGCCTCAGCTGCTGTAAGTAGCCCTTTTTAAACTGGTGGAATTGTTCTGTCTCATCTTTGAATTTCTTTTCTTCTTCTTTCTTTCTTTTTTTCCCTTTTCTTTTTTTGTTTTTTGGCGTGAACTATTTTCCAGCAGTAAGAATTGTTTTCCACGTTTTGTGACTTTTTCTTATTAATCTTTTCCTCAGGGTGCAGCTCGCCGCTTGACCACACAAAAGAAGAATGTTGTGGAGATTGAATCAGTTGGAGCTGCAGGAAAATCAGACTCGGAGCAGATCAAAAAGTACTTTCGACTAGAGGTAAAGAAAAATTAGTTTTGGACTTGCTGAGAGACAATTTTGCTTATTACATCAAGAATTGCTGTTAAAAAATTAGTGATGGCTAAAGAGAGTAGGAAGCAAAAGGATACAAATATAAAATATTATTCACTTTCTTTCTTAAAAGCTTACCTTTTAGTGGTCTTTCTCTGTTTTATAAATTTATTAATATTTGTAGGTGATTCTTGCTTGCTTGCCTCTAGGATTTCTATCAACAATTTAGTCCCTTGTTTAGTGATACGGTTCTGGCCTGCTTTAATTGCATTGAGATGGAGAGGTGGTTGCAATAAGAGTAGTAGTTAGTTTCCTCTTACTTGCTTATAACATATGTGTTAGAACTTTTACTTTTCGATCTATAATTTCACTTATTCTTGTTGGTTTTTTTGTTTGATTGCCCTTGATGTTTTGAACTTCTAGTAACTTTTAGATTTATCATGAAGCGAAGAACTAAGCCATATGTAACTTGATGTATGCAGTTTCTGGATAAGGAGCAAAGTGACACAGACGAGGATCTGGATTTCAGAGCACTTGAAAATGGATTTGTAAGTTTGAAGCATCAGAAATATTTTCATTAGTAATCTCACTAGCCCTTCTAATCTCATTAGTCTCACTTAGAGGAATTAAATTACAATCTAAAATTTATGAATGATGGTTGGTTGCTTCCCTTCAAAATTGAGACTCCATCTTATGTTACAGGATCCGATCTGAAGAATTTATTCTACAACCACATTCTAAACAAGACAAGCCACCAATGATTTTCATATAATGAAACAGATGTCTTAAGACTCAAATTTTACTGTGCCGTTGCTCATGATTTTTTCCATCGTGGATTGAGTTTCTAATAAAATTTCCAATTACTTTTCTGGGTTGACTGATTCTTGTATCTTTTGGAATTGTAGGTTTCAGTGACTCCATTCTCTCTTTCTTCACATGTTGAGTCGGAAGTTCATAAAGCAGCATCAGACTGGATTTCCTCTGCACTTCACCAAGAGCAATAAGGCATCCTCAGTCCAGACATGATATTGTGTACATTTTGAAGTGCTGACATTTTTTTTTCCTTCTTTCTTTTGGGTCTGCAGTTCTGATATTTAGTTGCCATTAAGAGTTGAGAAATGATCTCTACTGCCCATTTCTGTAATTTTTCTTTTTCCTAGTAGCTGTTTGTCCATTGTTTCTTTCTTTCATGTCTTCCATTTCAATTGTGGAGCAAATGCTTCCTGTAATCTATTTGGCACGTTTTAAAAATGCCAGTTTGTTTTCCTTATCGTTACCAGCAAAACTGTGAAGAGCTTGTAACGAAGTGGATGATTCATATATTTGGCTTCATTCTAATATAGGTTGAATTGGGTTGTTTTCTTCTTGCTATGCGTTGCGATCTTATCGTCTATTTTTAAACCCACAAGAAATCTTTATCGATTTAGGGGTAGCTATTGCTAATACAGTTTTTAAATTGGATAGAAAAAAAAAATTTAATTTTTTTGACATCCTTACTATCTTTGTCATATTTGCAGATTTTGGTTCAGTAGTAAACCCATTTGAGAATACATTTTAGCTAAGCAACTGATGGAAAAAAATAAAATATTTTTAATAATAGAACTATTATATATAAGAAAAATTACCTTATAGATGTTTGAGTTTATGATTTATGTCAAATAATCCCTACTAATTTAGAAAATATCAACACGACCTCTATAGGCTGTAGCTAATAAATTTTTTATTAATATAAAATATATATTGTTAAAAATATAAAACAATAATAATAATTTAATTAATATAAAAAAAAAATGTGTGCTATAAAAAGAAAAAGAAAAAATGTGGTCCTTTGCAATTGTCGTTCTCCATTAAACTGTCGTCGTTTATAAGATTCTGTTTTTGTGGAAACATGGAATAAAGAGGTCCCGTCTTACAGCTGTAAGGTTCTAGCAGAGAGAGAGATAGAGAAGTAGCTCATTCTCTTGAA
Organism: Ochetophila trinervis; assembly: GCA_003254975.1. Lineage (NCBI taxonomy): Eukaryota > Viridiplantae > Streptophyta > Magnoliopsida > Rosales > Rhamnaceae > Ochetophila > Ochetophila trinervis. The sequence continues at coordinate 97,025 of QANX01000871.1, read as the reverse complement.
AAAATGGCGTCCAAAACCCTAATTCGAAGTGGAGCTTCTCTGATGAACCGGTTATTATCCAAACCATTCGTTCAACAGAACCCGAATTCGACTTCGCCTTTTGTACCGCACGGCCTCGAGCTCACTCAGAAGCTGTTCCCATCGCTCTCTAACTTGCAGACCTCCCTCCATTTGCAGCAGAATGATGCCCAGCCGTTGACTAAGCTCGCTTCCCAAGGATTTCTTTACCCTTCTGGCCTCCCTTCTCTGCCTTTTTTCTTACCCGACGGTAATCTTTCTCTCTCTCTCTCTCTGTTTTGCCATTTTCTTCTGCCTGTTTGGATCCCGGTAAAATATAGGGAAATAATGTTCTCGGCTCTAATTGGTTGCCTTGAAATACGAAAAAATAATTGACTTTGGTTTTAATCTATCAAGGATGAGAATATTTTGAGTCATAGAATTGTATGGAAGTCATATATTTGATCATGCCCTGCGCTATTTTGGGCTTGAGAAGTGGAAAAATCGGCATGATAAGCTTGTTTAAACAGGCTGTAGAACGAGCTCTCCGTTGCTGCTATTTTAGAATGCATATTTGTTGATAGCTGAGCACTTGAATTTGGCAACTTTGGTTGTTCAAGATTTGAATACTTGTTTTATCACTTGTATTTACTTTTACAGTCTGTTCGAGAATGTTTCTAATTCGTATTCCTTATCTTGTTAGCCACGACTTATATGATAGATACTTCAACTCTTTTTTTGGCAAAAACCAACTTCATTAAGAAAATGAAGAAAAGATACTGAAATTAGTTAATTTCTCTGTCATAAAAAAAATTATTAGAAAAGAAGTTATTCTTATGTTTATTAAAAGATAAGAAAAACTAACCTGGAATTCCAAGTTTAATGCTTGGATTTTGAATAATAGTTTGACTGAAACCTGTAGATGGGTTCCTTGGTGGATAAAATGAACTTGTATTGGCTTTTATTTGTGATAAGTAGGATGGACTATGGTTATTGCTTGTGATTTTTGAAGAAACTAAAGATATTATAAAGTATCGATGTAACTGAAGAGTGAACACAGTATTATCTTTAAAATCATAATGGAATTTTGGGGAAGTACCATGTGACAATCTCAAATTTTGTTGTTTTCCTCAATGTTGGGATACTCTAGTTTGCTTTTTTATAAACCAAACATGTCCTTGATGATGTTGCCCCATTACATGTATGAGGAAAATCACAAAATTTGGGTATTTGGGTTTTTCTTTTATAATTTTTTCAGCTTTCAGTTAAAGGAATCCTCATTATAATGAGCCAATATCAGTGTTTCTATTAGTGTTTGCTAAAATCCCTATTGTGGTGTAGCTTTTATTGTCCAGGAAATACATCTGTATTTTATCAACCTACAGAGCAGAAGCTGAACAATTATGAAACAGTTGCTTCCCTTTAATAGTCATTCCTAAGTCCTAACCTTTGTGATTTCTCTTTTATTTCTTTCTGTCCTTCAGCAAATGATTCTTCATCAGAGCCAATGCTCTTATTTCCAAAACGGACATTCCAACCTAGCATCATTCGGCGAAAGAGGAACCATGGATTCTTTGCTCGGTATCCCTCTCTCTCTCCTCCAGAGTAGAATATTCTTGAATATAAAAATTATGAATTGCTTTTGGCTTTGTTTTTTGGTCTTGGTGCCATACTTACAAATTTATAATGTACTAGTGTATTTAAGTTTGCAAATTTAGGATATTTGCCACAAAGTAACTAAGTTAACTTATCATTGCTTGTTGACCTTCTGGATTTTGCTTCCTAATGGTTATGATCCTTGACCAATGGAGAAGTAATTGAACTCCTATATTAAGGTTTAGTGTTGGTTTAAAATGGGAGTTAGGTTAGTAGCTAGTCTTGACTGGAAGACACATTTTGTCTTAAAAGTTTAAAGATCCTTTTTGGGTTTATATGGGCGGGACGAGGGCCTTTTAGTGCTTTGGCTTTTTCTAATATTTAATTTTCTTATAAAATGATCTATAAACTGTATATATTTATCATGTATGACTTTTGCATTAATTCACATAAACAGCAAGGCAACCAAGGGTGGCAGGAGAGTAATTGCTCGAAGAATTGCAAAAGGTCGATCAAGGATTACAGCTTAGCATCTTTATCTTTCGTCATCTCTTTTATTTTAAGATGAATCGAAGTGTAGAACCAAGATGGCGATAAGCGTAAGACTTGGCAAATCAAGATGAACTTGTTTCTTGCAATTTTGGTTTAATATACCCTTAATAGCCTTCGAGGGATTCTTATTCTGGTGAAACACAAGTTCGTTTCTTTTCTTTTTCCTATTCTTTTTTAGGATAACCTTGAAGTTTTGAATTTCAGATTATGATGTTACATAAATATGCTTTGGAAATAAAAAAAAAATATATNGATAGAAAATTGTATTGTAATAAATAAATTTATTATAAATTTTTTTGATATAGAGACTAAATTTGACTTTTTTTATTAAAATAAAATAAAAATTTACATATATATATATATTTAAAATAAAAAAGATTTAGCTTTTTAAAAGGACATTTGTTGAAGATTTATGGGTGAATTGAAGTCCATATCAAATTGGATCATTGTCATTGGGCCTAAAGAATACTCTCTAAAGCCCATGACAAATTTGACTTCCTTCACGGTAAAATACTTCTTAAAATATTCATTTACAGATTCTTTTATAAATATTTTAAACAAATTGTAATCTATCTGGAAAGTTTTTATGTATCTAACGATAGTTTTTCATCATCAAATAATTAATAATATTTTGCAAGGGAAAGAAAACAAGAAGTCATTTTATATAAAAACGATTGTGTTTTGCAAGTTGATCAAATGCGTAATATATATGAGGGATGAAATTAGCAAGATAATATTCATTCGTTGGCACGTGAATTTATATACAAATTTGGTTCAAAACTTGTAGTTATATTTTAAACGATGATGCAATTAATTTCAGTCACAAGGGTGATGAACGCTTTAGAAAAATGAAAGTGTAATATATTAAAAAAAAAAAGTGTTAAAAGTGTTTGATAAAGAAATGAGGCCCTGTATTTTGAAAGGAAATGTCTCTCCAATGGAAACAATTAACAAATAAAAAATGGAATTGACTCTAGATGTTTGGATTGTTTTATTTATTTTTTGAACGGATTTTCAATTTTTTTTAATGATTTTTAAGTGGGTATAATTTGGGAATCTCACGAGCTGTAAAGTTGAAAAAGCATGTCAATGGCACCGTGACTAGTGGTACGGATTAATAGAGACTATATAAATTATGTTAAAACTCCCTCCCTCCCTATATATATATATGTATATATGTATGTATAATTAATTAGTTCAACATCATATCTAATATACATAATTTCTTTGGTATTAGCGGGGTTAGGATATGTTTAAACAAATTTACGCGCACCTTGATTACTTTTTACTTTTTCCACATGTAAGCTTGATTTCTTTTAGAAGTAAATATTCATTTTTTTAAGTATTTTCTCTAATATTCTCTTTCACATGTAGGTTTGATTTCTTTTGGATTCATTTGGGTCTTAACATGTATTTTTTAATTTTTTTAGATAAAGTTGCTAAGTTTTGAATCCATGGGACCTCAAGACTTTAAGCTCTGATACCAAGTTGAATTTCTACTTCTTTAAAAAACTTAAGTTAATGGAAAGTGGATCTTTATTTCTTTTAAACATTTTATCTAACACACATTGGTTTGTTGCATTTAAAAGTTATAGAACTTCTAGAGAGCTCTTCATAAAAATTGAAGCTAGTTGATATTAAAAAAAGAAAAAAAAAAAAAAAAGAAGAAGAAGAGCACATTCCTTTGCCAAATGGATTAACCGTTGTGGGTATGTACATGTGTAAAATTTGGTTGGTTCTTCATACATGATAGACGTTTACTCATAGGCTTTCGACTTTGATTAATGATATATATATATATATATATATAGTAAAATATATAATTAGCTAGTGGAAGTGTATCTCTAATATAGCTCCCTTTCACTTTTGGTTTAAATCAATTTTATTTTCTACAAGTTGACAATCGATCAAAGTGCATAGAAATTAAATTTGCTTTTGTTTGGTATGCATGTCTTACTCATATAAATAAATACTATAATAAAATCGAAAAGAAACATGAAAGAGAGATAAAGAGAAAGATTCCTTGCCATGAAAATACATATATAGTAATATTAAAAGCAGAAGCATACTATAGAGTACACCATTTGGGACGAAAATTGCACATATATATAAATATATGCACTAGTACTTGAAATGGGAAATAAAAGAAAAATATAAATATGTTTGGAAGAGATTAACATGTGAATAAAGCTGCATATTTATGGAATTTCACCCAGAAACTAGTCACTGAAGAGCCTGAAACTAGCAACGTCTAGGTTTTCCGATTGTGGGCAATATTGCATTAATTAACTCGTGAATACAACTTCAACAAATAAATGCACTCTCTCTCTCTCTCTCTATATATATATATATATAATTTTTATATATGAATACCATCCATACACAATATATATATATATATATATATATATTACCTTTCATTTCTAGGCATCCCATCTTGATGGAATTAGGATATTAGGGTTTGAAAGGAATTGGGACAATGCCGATACAGACGATGACAATGAAGAAGTTGACGACAAGGAGGAGGAGGAGGATGAGGGTAATGATGAGATGATGGCTTCGATATAGTCCATTTGATTACTGTCGGTGTTTGGCAGCACAAACGAATCTTGCAATGGAAAATCAGATGGTGGGTGATGATGTTGCGAAAAGGCCGTGATCATGAGCTTGCAATTGTCACCGTCCATTGTGTCGCAGAGTTTGGGCATCGCAGGAGGAGCCATGAGCATTGGAATATTCTCATTATAAATATAATTACCTGAAACTTCATTGTCATTAATACTAACGCTGCTTTGTGGATCATAATTAGTGGGAGCTTCAAAACTCTGATGAATGGGAGGCAGTTGATCATGCACATGTCCCAAAGACCATGTAGAACCACCAAAGGAATTTGAGAATGGAGTAGCAGCAAATTGATCAGCATTTGCATGATCATCGCTGCGGTATAATAATAATCCTTGATGATCAGGATTGTTTATATCAGCTGCTGGATTGAGGGATAGGTAAAGCTGGTGTACTTGATGATCTAATATTTGGGGATGATGAGATTCATGAGAGGTGAGAACCAAACGGTGATGATCAGGGTTTGGATTATTATTATTAGTGAAAGTGAAGAAAGCAGGTGGTGGTTCATGATGATCAGAGGGCGATGGAAGAAGATGAAATTGATGATGATGAGGTTCATGAGCCATGAGCTTCTTCTTGATGCTTGAGTTCCAGAAATTCTTCACCTCGTTATCTGTTCTTCCTGGTAGATGTTTGGCTATCTGAGCCCATCTGCACCCAATTAACTAATATTATATAATATATGTATTTAAATAGAAATACATATTATATTAATACAAAATTAACCTGTTTCCTAGAATGCTATGGAGCTCAATGATGAGGGCAGCTTCTTGGGGAGAGAAGCTCCCGCGTTTTAAGTCAGGCCTTAGATAATTTATCCATCTTAATCTGCAACTCTTTCCACATCTCTGTAGCCCTACACTCAAATTCATCTTCAAATTTAGATATAAATCAAGCAGCTTAATTAATTAATTATTAAAGAAAGAATTAATTGGAACCTGCAAGCTTAGGAACAGAGCTCCAACAGCCATGGCCATAAGTAGAGATGTAGGTGATGAGCTTCTCATCTTCCTCTGGAGACCATAATCCTCTCTTCACCTTCTGTTTGTTGCAGCACGAGTGATGTCCCATCTCTCTCTCTCTCTCTCTCTCTCTCAGAGAGCACTGCAGCCTAAGTACTACTTCTAGTGGGTGTATTTGTGTTTATATATACACACACATATTGCAAAGCAAATGGAAAGAGAAAAGTAATTAAGAAAATTGAAAGTATCAAAAAGGGAAGCTGTAAATCTCTAAGGAATATACAATAGCTAGGTTTATTAATAGGGAAGTTAAAGGGTAAAGAGAGAGAAAGAAAGAAGATATGGAGCAGAGAGAGAGAGAGAGTGAATTTAATGTGTGTGGGGGAGGGAGGTGATGAAACTGCAAGGAAACCATGGTGGTGAATTTGGGTGGCCCAGCTAGTTAGGGTTTTGTGGCAAAGGGCTCAAACTTGCAGTATTTCTCTGTAACAACTGTATGGCCTATAATGGACATCTCTTCCTCTGGATCAACTTTATTTTACACGTGTCGTACATGCAGGCTCAGTGGGTCCCTTTTTGTTCTTAATAGGCTCCACTTTGAACTTATCAAGAACCCAAATTATATATTATATATGTGCTATATATAAATTGGCCATTGCTATTTACTCTATGACTCAGATTTAATTTAATTTGAGGGCCAGTGAGCTTCATTTAGCTGTAATAATCAAACGGTTGAAATTAATTGGTCCATGGATTTTGACTGCGTGCTCATGGCAAGGCTAAAAAAAAAGTTGTCATTTTCCTCCTCCTGATATTTTCTTTTTCTTTTTCTTTTTTTCATAAAATTTTAAACATAATAAATGAAAGGTTTTGCATATATAATTGGCTACATTTCATTACTCTGCCACTTTAAGGAATCACTTTTTTTTGTTTCTCATTTGTACAAATAATATCTTGGAGGCTTGTTTTTCAAAACGTAAACTCAATACTTTTTTTAGTTTTGAAACTCACTTATTGATCGTGTGGTGGGGTTTTGCTCCTATTTCCGGGAACTTCGCAGCACTCTGAAAGGTTCAGATTTTGCTAATCAATTAACTTTTGCACTTTTTTTTCTTTTAGTTTTAAAAAAAAAAAAAATTGCGATAGGAGTAACAGCGTGTAGAGACCCCACTTAAAAAGCTACGATCTTCTCTTTTAAATGCAAGTTTTACCATTAAATATTGTGAAGATTTTAATAAGTTTATTTTAATAAGTAATTGTGTTCGTATCAATTTATTTCTTTAAAATTGTTAATTATGATATAATTTTTTAATTCTAATCATATATATTTAATATGCGTGTAAAACGTATTGATATATTTAACCAGTTTAATAAAATATTAAATTTATTTTAAATGATATATTAAATAATATATATGTTTATCTATCTATCACTTTAATTAAAGGACATTTTTTTTAAATATACTTTACTTTTATTATTTTTATTTCATATTTAATTGAATATACCTTTTATATAATGGTTAGGTATACAAATATTTCATATATTAAAAAAATTATTTTTAAGTTATCATATCAGTTTGAGTTTAACACATTAACTTGTTATTAATCTATTTATAATTATGTTAAATCTGTTGACATAATAGTCATTTTTGAGTTAAATTATTTTATACAACCCCGACTTGCCACCTCTATTTTTTATTCTCAAATGATAAATTTGTTACTTTTTTATTTTTATTTTATTTTTTTACCGTTAGCTGCATCCTGTTATGTTGTTGGTCTAAAATAAAACAGAATTTAAAATTTGGGAGGGCCGTTTTGAAATTTACTTTATAAATATCTTCCTTCACTTTTGAAGCTGTTGACATTATCTTTTTTTGATAAATTATTGTGACATCTTATTACTCCTTTAACCAAGAAGGGTTTTCTTTCTTCTTTCAAATTAGTTTATATACAAACATATATTGAGGAAAATTTCACTAAAATTACTTTCTTCATTTTCAAGAAACTATCATTTTAAATTACTTGTATGTATTTAGCAATTAATATCATCCATTTTCTATGTAAGATTTTCACATGCATACAAATTGAACAGTACAAAAATTTGCAAATTTTAATTGCATCTTATATATCTGTCAGCATTTATATAAATAATTTTTTTTTCCTAAATAATTGCAATTTCTTAAAAAAAAATCAGAACTAAAAAACTTATTAGCATCATGCTTTAAGTTTTATGGGGGCCATAATAGATTTATTATTATTATTATTTTTTTAAACTTGAAAAGAAAAAAAAAATCGCAGTGTGGGGTTAAATATTAAAGATGATTAATGTACTTGTCTAGAAGCCAAAATGATTAGCCATGATTGTAGTTTTTTTTTGACTTTGAGAGACTTAAAATTGTATTATCACAGAAGAGTTAACAGAATATTATGTACAAAAAGCATGTTGATTGGATTAAACAAGGGTGTGTTCCATGCTCAATACGTAATTAGGAAATATAAACATGTATTAGGAACAACATGCAAAGACTAATCAATTAATTAATTGAGTCCCTTTCTTAATTGCTTCAATAGCTACTTATCTACTACTTCGGTTAATCATTGTGTCCCCTAAGCTTTCTCTCTTATAAAAATGATCTTATCCTTGATTCCAATAAAAATGGTATATGTATAATAGAAACAGTAGTACGGACATCATTGATATTATTTATATGAATGTTTCCAAAACAAATTAGTTATTACCATATTCTTGAGCTCAGAGAGATTTTTGTTGAACACAATCTCACCAATTATAATAATTAATAATTAATGTGTCTAACTGTAGAACAACTTCGATAAAAATTATCTTGATTTATATAATTATGTAATAAATTAATCAGAAGCTTTATTAGGTAAGATATGCAAAAAAAATTAAAAAAAGCTACAAAAGAATTCTCTGAGACTCAAATTAATTATTCTATTATAACCCCATGTAATAAGAGTAAAATGAAATATATTAATCACTTGATAACACTTGATTGAACAATTCAAATACATTTTTCAACAAGGGTTAAAGGTGGATATATTCTTGACTTTGTCCCACTAAGTCTCAGTTTTACTTTTACCCTGGAAAGAGGTACAAAAAAAAGTTATTATCTTTTTCCTTGAGAACAATTGAAATTGCTTAGATTATAAGATGTCCCTACGATTCTTGAAACTTTTCTATCATGGAATGTACTATAATGATGCTTTAAATATCTAACTTTTTTTGTTTTTTGGGTATGAAGTAGAAGATAACTGGAAGCAACTAAGTTCATTGCTTTTCTACAGTATAAGAAATGACACATTAAATTGATTAACCTCATAATTTCCAGAAACAAGTAATTTGAATTAAACTAAAGTTAAAGTTTAATTAAACGAGTACTTCTTCAAATTTTAGCATTTGAAGCTACAGCATTTAATCAAATGTTTTGATACTGGAATGAAAAATAATCTAGGGACACCAAAAAGTTTATCAAACTGTGATATTATTATATTGATTTGTATTGAGCTATAATTATCCTAAGGGTTTACTCATTCTTATATAACTTATATTAGTTTTTCAACTAATTAAATAATAACACGTCATCTGTGTCACATCCGTTTATTAAACACTTGGGTAATTTAAACAAAACATTTGGTGCCTTGTAGCACTATTGCTAAATGAAAGTTTGTTGAATTTTAGGGTTTCTAATTAATTTGCATATTATGTATATATAATAAAGTTTCTCATATATATAATTTCCCATTTGTTTTGTCTTGGAAAAGTAAAATAAATGTAAATGATTTTATTGTAATTAACTATCATTACTTATACTTGTAATTAAGAGTGTGCATCGGTTAGGATCCGATTTATTTTGGAAATAACCAATTTGATCCGATCCATACATTAAATCCAATCCAATCCAATTAGTAATTAGATTGGATCGATTTGGTTAATCGGTTTGGCTTCAACTTTTATTTAATTTCTTTAGACTTTTTAAAATTTAATTTTTGAGCTTTTTTTACTTTGAATATTTGACATTTGAGTTATTTTTTGTACCAAAAATTTGCTGTACTTAAATTTTGTTTAAAAAATTATGTTTTTTTTTTCAAAACCTAACACATAACCACTAAATAATCCATACAAAATTATATTTTTTTTCAAAACCTAACACATAAATGATTAAAAATAACATGACAAATAAACATATTAAACTAAAACAAAACAAAACAAAATTACTACACTAATACAATAATCTAGTAATCCAACTCCAAATTTAAGCTAATATAACAAAGCCTACATACCAATAATATTAAACTAATTGCCATATGTTTGTAAACAAAAAAGTCAGTTAGGATTGGATCGGATCAGATCGGTTTTTAACATCCCGATCCGAACCGAACTTCGGTTTTTAATTTTTCAAAACCGATCCAATCCAATTACACTAAAATAACCGATCCAAACATGTTGAATTTGATTAGATCGGTTGTTTTAATATGTTAATCGATTTTTTTGTACATTCCTACTTATAATAGCTCTCAGTTTTACTTTCACTATTCTTAAAAAACCTTAAAAATTTTCACATGGTGCTGGCATAATTAACGGCTGCCTGCATACTAAACCTAGTTTTTCTTTTACCCCTTTTTTCTTTTTCTTTGACTCCTTATGACAGCAATAAACCATTCTACCAATATAATTCATGGGACATAGCTTAGAATTAAGTAATATTCCACTTAGAATTATATTTTGTACTATTTTTTCCCCTGGCTAGTTAGGTCATATAATTTTAAACATAAGGTACATAAAAAAAGAATAATATTGACTAGCTCGACCATGAGTTTAGTGACATAGGGTTGTGATTTAAAAAATAATTAATGACCTAATAACGACATTAATTTAAAAATTTATATAGAAAAAGTGAGCCTGTAAAAATTCATGAATAAACTATAAATGCATTTTTTAATTTCAGCATTTAAAGATCCAATAGTTAATAGCTAAAATAAATTTAGATGATAATCATCTAGCCGATCTTATTTGAACATGATTGATTACATAATATATAAAAGATAATTTGTGTGTGTTTTTTGGTGAATGATAATTTGTGTGTTAGAGATTAGGAGGGGTTGGTAAACATATAATGAATTAAACTTAACAATGACATCAGCTTGGCTATAACAAGGAACGAGGTCAATGTAAAACGTGTTTTATCAGGGATAGAAATAGACAAAAGAAATTTATTTTTAAAAGCTGGTAATGGGGACAAAGAGAGAATCTAGGAATATATTTACAGTAAAGCTTTGAGGTTACGTTTAATTAATTTGTTAAAACTATGAACAGGGAAAAAATTTAAAAATTGTATAGCTATATAGCTCTGGTAGGCCTTTCAGATTCTGTTTAGAGATTCCTTTTTTGAGATTATATATATAGTAGAATAATATATATATATATATATATAATGAAATTGGCTTTTGCCTATAAATTTTGATGGATATATTCTATCACAGGTGGAATATATATATTATATATGCTACCAATTCCATTGTTTATTGTACTTTGTAATTGGGATTTCAATAACAATGGATATCATGAAATTTTATTCGCTCGGCCAAATTAAGAACGCAAACAAAATCCAATAATTAAGCTCTTTTAGGTTAATCAAGCGGATATATATGACTAAAAACTAAGCTATATAGCTATGCCGGCCTATATATATAGGCTAGCTACATCTTTCTTTACTTAAGATTTAATCCAATTTTTCATAAATATATACAAAGTCAAGCTCTTGTTTCTTTACAGCAAGCAGTTGTACTACTTGTGTTGCTATTGACTATATATACCTGCCCGAAAGCTTTGGAACTTTTGAATTTCTAATTTTTTATTTTTTGGCTTGAAAATTTGTAAGTAATTAAGTAAGACTTATACAGTCTATATGTAAAAAGAAATTCAGAAAGACACAGCCCCATTTAATAATTAATCAAACTTTTCCATTTTGAATATATAACATGTCAGTTTTCTTCCTTCTTTTTCTAAGTAGTAGTTTACTTAAAACAATTTTTTTGGGTACTAAAGAATTATGTGATTTTTATGCAAATATATTCTGTTATTGAAAACAATATCAAACCCCATATTAATTAATTATCTTTAACAAATATAAGTTTGTTATATATATATATATATATATATATATATGGATGGAAATTAATTTGAAGGGTAGAAGAACCTTAAAGCAAGGCTTTGTTGTGGTGAAGCAGCTAAAACTAGTACAATTGGTATTGTTTTGTTGCTTGTGAAAGAAAAGTGATGAGAGAATTTGGATTTTAGAATGCTTATGATGGAAGATATAGGACCAAACAAGATTCTAGATTTATTGTTTGCACATGCGAGAATTAATTGCAGCAGACCCTTTTGCTTTATTTGTTGAGCCATCAGAGGACACTAGGTGTAAGAGTATTTTGTTTTTTTCTCCTACTTATTCAGGAATCAAATGAAGTACATGAAAATATGCTTAGTTATTTCTTGTCCTCTATTGAAAGGAAAATATGATTTTGGTATGGGTCACTTTCATTTTTTTTTCCACAGATAAATCAAATATTGAACCAGTAAAATCAATTTCCATATTCTTCTTTCTCTTTAATTAGCTGACATTTTTTTTTTTTTTTTTGTGTTTGATTTACACCAAGCTATATGTATTGTTCATTATTAAAACTTCTTGGTCAATCAGCGTATCAGGTATATTCATAAGAGTCTCATTGTATATATATAGATATATGTATATACTAAATTGCTAATATGGACGACGTAACCCACAATTCAATGGGCGACAGTTCCATATCAGCCGTCCGATATGCATATTCACGCAGTCAATACATATGAGTATACACATCAGACGGCTGATATGGACTGTCGCCCATTGAATAGTGAGCTACGTCGCACATATTAACAATTATGTATATATATATATATATGTATATATGCTATACTAGAGTTCATTTTTTCAAATTAACTATATATAATTAATATATATATATATACACGCACACATACACACTTGCAGACCCTGCTTAAGTGCAAATTCTATTCCTTGAAGAAACATTATATTGCTTTGTTTTTTGTTTTTTGGGCACCCTAACCACTAAAGACTAAGGTGGGATGTGAAAGGGAAATAACAGAAAAGAAAAGAAATAAAACAATTATTAGATGTCATAATTAGTTTACATCTAAGATGCTTAGTAAAGATCAAAGCTCTGTCAACAACTTCCCCATTTGGTCCACTACAGAGAGATCTGTTGAATAAGGAAAAATAATGACATAAAAAGTTAGGATTCTCATTCTGTAGAGCATGCAGCCAAAGATTTATTTAATTATATGGATAAAACTAATTAATCTGTTTTTAAATCTTTGGATTTGTGCAGATCATGATTTTTTAACCCTTAAAGATGGCAAAACTTATACATTTGATTGGGTCTCCGAGGCTAGCTAGTATCTCATAGAACTCTCCACTAAGAAAATAAATAAATAAATAAATAAAATATATATATATATATATAGAGAGAGAGAGAGAGAGAGGTTCTTATGTTGGATTTTTAAAACATCTCCAATGTAGAATGTGGGTTGCTATATAAGTGACATAGAAATAAATATTGTTTAAATTTATATGGCATAAATGCACATTAAATTCAAAAATTATTCTCCAATAGTAATATGCACAAATATTATTTATGGTTATTAATTAATTATATATTTTATTAAATATTTTTAGTTTTTGAGTAAATTAGATTTTTAAGAAAAATTATACTGTTTTGAAAACTTGACCTGATAGAGCCTCCAAAAGTAAACATTCACTTTAACAATGTCAAAGTCATATCAGCGCGACATTCATTATAAACATTACCATTGGAGCGCATTTTTTCAAAATAATATTTATATATATTTATGTGGCATGTTAATTTTAGCAATTTACATTCCGTTGAAGATGCTCTTAGTTAAAATCTAAATACGTCATATTAGTATGCTAATCAGTATCATGCATTAGAGAATTTTCATATATATATATATATTATATTCTATACTTACATATAAATAGGTATAATTTAGTTCACACCTAGCTTGCACACATAGTTCCATACTCCAAAAAAGAGACACTGCATGAGCATGGGAGTAAGGTGAAAATAATTAAATTAATAACAGTTCAATATTCCAAATTTCCAATCCATGATTAAAGACATTCTTAATCTCTATGTATGTATGTATATATATATATATATATTCA
>QANX01000871.1:18702-82856 GCA_003254975.1 Ochetophila trinervis | reverse complement strand
ATAGATATATATATATATATATATATATATTATAAAGACACCAGTGCCCCCATATAGCCCCTTCCTTTTCTTCATGGAAACCTCCCCATGAAAGTAAGTTTGCAAATTCACTCAAAAGTGAAGAAAACTTCTCATACCCTTTTTCTTTTTTAATTAATTATTATTATTATTTTTTATTTCATGAGAGATGACATGTAAATATTTTACAGCTTTTGGGAGCATCCTGATTTGTTGCCATTGTTAGCGCAAACTCTCACGTCAAAAGGCCATGGACGAATCCTTGTGAACCATCTCAAGCACGTAGGCTTTGCACTACTCACAAGTCAAACCTTTAACGGATTTGAGATACTGTCTCTACCTTCTAAAACTGTACTCTTCTCGCTTCTGAAACTGACCCATTAACCATTTTCTTTTGTGTGGTCTATTTGAAACCGTAAATTCATTTTTATTTTTATTTTTTCATTTATTTTTTATTTTTGCATATTGATAGACCATTAAGTTGTGATTCAGATGCTAGGATGATGGTCAGAAGTACGATATTGTGGTCCTTTAATTTTCAGCAAGCGTGAATGATGTGTCTATATATATATATATATATATAAANAAAAAAAAACATGAGTATTGTCACTGAAACATGATATGTTACTAAAAGAAAATTAGTAACAGATTTTTATTTTCTATGCTGCTGCATTGAACTGTTTATGTCCATTACATTTTGTTCACAATGAGTTGTCTATATAATTTTATACTAATACAAACAACACAGCATAAAATCATATCTTCCATGTGTCCCTTAAACGAGTTTAGAAAGCATATTCTTGATAAAGGTTATGGAAATAAAATAATAATAATAATAATAAAAGAAAGGTAAAAATATACTTGTCGGAAAAAGAAAATTGATTGAAAAAGGTCAATGGGAAATTGTGGGGGTGATTAAATATGTACTGGTCCAGAAATATATATATATATATATATATATATATTTAATTTGGTAATTAAATCTCTCTTTTTGTGTGGAACAAAAGCATGAATCACAATAATAGTGTGGTGTGTGCTGCAATTTGGATCCTTCATTAAGGGCAAATCTATCATTTCTCATGGGAGTTTTTTTGGTCACCAAACCAGATTCGATAACAAGAAAAAGAGAGATGAGAGTCTAAACAACTTTGGAGAGAGCTCTTAGGCAGTAAATGAAGAAGTTGAAGGCAAAAAAGTGTTTTTATTTATTATTTATTTATTTATCTTGTTTTATTTTTATTGTGATCGAGCATAATAAATAGGAATTGGTTTTTTGGTTGGTAATATATTTCGTGTATTTAGTTACCTTGAGACTTTGTTTTTTGTTGTTTATTGGATTTTGAAGACTATTTGTACCGTTTGATTCACTATTAGAATCCAATCATCATCTTGTGGATGCAGACATATTTTGGTGCTGAACCATGTAAATTATTGTGTTTGGTTTGTTGATTTGCTGCGTTTATATCTATTTTCTCCATTATGTAATTTTGTGCAATAGAAACTTTGGGATGTTTGTTTGTTTGATCTTGTGAAGTAGTGCAAATAAAGTGTTTGATAAATTGTCAATCTCAGATTTTGCACAACAAACACTACATACAAATATATTAATCCTCCATTGGTTTTCTATGAGTTAAGTAGCATTATTGAAAAGTCTATATATATAAATAGGAAAAAAAGTGATTAAATTTATTGGCAATTATAGATGCATAAGTCTATATATGCTGGTCCAGAAATATCCTTTGGCAATCTCTTTTTTATGTTTGTAATTATGCATCTTGATTTTAAAGTTGTAACTTGGAAGCAACTTCGGAATCAAAGTAGGGCCAGCCCTGAAGATGGAAAACAGAAACAAAATAGTAAATTATTAAAAGTTAAAACCCAATAAATATATAGTATAATAGTATTTATGTACAGTTTCATTTTGATTATAAATTACATTCTAATATTGTATATGCATACGGGCTCTAATAATTCATAAAAAATTTGGATAGTACTTTTGAAAAGGATCTATTAATAAATTGTCACATACAAAACCTGATAGGTTTTCAGAATATTTTCTGAAATGAAAACCTTGCCATGGATTTGGAGTAGCAGTATGTGGGGTTCAGGGCATTAAGGAAGTAATTTGAATGTGTGTTTTGGTAAAGCTAGACATTTTCTGTTTTGTTTTGAAATAGTAATCCATTTGGGCTATTAATCATGAAAATGTGGATGGCAATGTTGCCCAATTTGACTTCATAACAATTTAGTTTTAATAGACCCTGGCTTTGTCCTGATTTTGTTTTATCTGTTGACGGTGGAGATGGTCGAAAAGTCTCAGTTTTTTCTCTTCCATTTTCTTGGGGAAAAAAAAAGGTACTTGGAAGTCCCTTATGGATTGAAAACTTTGAAGTGCATATAGAAGGATATTCTGACAATACAATCATTGTTAAGAGATCAGTGTCCACTAAATTTCGTTCATAACAGGAGATGTTTCTAAATTTTTCGACGAAAATGCCTCATTATAAGAAATCAAAACCACTTTTGGATGACTTCCCACTTATTTATTCAATTTTCTATACCCCCATGGAAAAACTTTTGGGGTTAAAATCAAATTGAATCAGTGTTTTTTGACTCCCTATGTCATTTTGATTTTAAGAACAATAAAAGGAAAGAAATATATTGAAAATGCTCTAAAAAAATTTATAATTTAGAAACCAAAAAAATAAAAAATAAATAAATAAAAGAAAGAAAGAAAGAAAACCCTGTTTTATATAATAAATAAAGTACAATATTTAATATGAAACTTCTTTTGGGCCTTAGACATCAGGCATAGGCCTTGGTTGCCATCAAATGAGTATGGTAACAAGCTGTTGAACCTCATATTGGACCTAATTACCAAAAGAAGAAAAAAATTAAATAAAAACTCATTTAGACCTTGAATATCGACTTTTAGATCTCTCTTACTGTCTTCTATATCTCAAACAGTCATGTCTGCCTTTTGACATTGGAGGATATAGTTCTTTGCTTAAATTAACTGAAGGGTTAGAACCAGCACTGCTCCTTGTATCTCCATTAGAAAGATCCATTGACTTGTAATGAAACTGAAACTCCTCAACAGAAAACCTCTGCATATTCTCAGAAGAAAAGTTGCATGCTCCCCTCTGCTTTGCTTTAATAGATTGTGTGAGATTCATGTAGCTTGGTCTTCGGAGATTGATTTCCTCCAAGCCTTCCATTTTGAGTGTGTTTTTGCTAGACACTAGCGTTAGTGATGCAGAAGTAGAAGTTGAAGCTGAAGCTGAGCTTTCGTCGTAAAATGAATCAGAATTTGGAGAAGAAGAAGATGAACAGCGAGCTAGTTGATTTAGTATTGTATTATGAGGTCTAGCTGAAATCCTCGTCGTGATATTGTTCTTTCTCACTTTGACAGAGTCCTGTTCTGAAGAATATGAAAAATCTTCACTTTTCCTCGAAAATGGAGTCGCTTCCGATGATGGAGCGGTGCTATTTATCTCTTCCATGAGCCTGTTTTCCCATGGCTTGGCTGCCATCCAACGTTCCAACCAGCTCCATCCTGAATTGTTCTTATCGAGCCTGTGTTGCTGAACAGGCATTGCAGGCTGGTTTTTAGCTGATTTTGGGCTGGCATTTCCTCTCAATCTCTGACAACAAAGAATGTTATGCATACCATGAATCATAAAGCAATTAACAATTAACAAACTTTTATCAAAAAGGAAGTAATTACTCGTTGAGAAAGTGAGTATGCCATTGCTCTCTCCCTCTTGATAGCTCCTTTCTTTCTCAAATGGAGCTTCTCTCTAACTTCACTCACAGTACCAGGACTATCACACCATCCTTGCTGACAAGTATTTCACAAAGCAATGATTGTTTTATTGGAACAAAACAATGACACTAAGGAGGGCAATGTATATGTGTGTATATATAGAAAAGTTTTGGGAAAATACCTCAGCCTGCTTAATGGGATCGGTTTGGTAGCGATGCTCATCCAATAACTTTTGCACAGCTTGGCCTTCAGGAGACATCCTCACAGAACGTGCTCTTATTCGAGCCTGTACTCGAACAAGAGCCTGCATACACCTCAATGTAACAACGGCTTGCTTCCGTACCTGCCGACCACGGAATATAGCTTGAATTCTTACCACTGCCCTCAACGCCCTCGATGCCCGCCTTGCCTGCCATTACCAAATCAACTATGCTGCTTAATTGATTCCTTAGAATACAAAGTTAAAACAAAATTGCAACAATACCTCCTAAGAATTCTAACTTGGGACATTCTTCATTCATGTTGCAGGTGTGTGTGTAAGTAATTTTTTTTGAAACCTGATCAACTGATCAATTCGGTCACTTCAGATTATTTTTTCGATCTTTAGCATTACGATTTTCTATTAAGTAAGTAAAAGGGTTTTAAAAAAATTATCCTTTTTTTTTTTTTTTTTTAAATATGGAAACTCAGGGATCTAGATCAGGAACCTTTTTGGCAGTGATTGAACTCAATTTTAACAGAAATCTGAATAAAATGTAACGGTGACCCTAGAAGCTTAATTTGTACAACTATACAAGTTAAAACAGTATCCAAAAACACAGAAATTGCATATATATATATATGTGTGTGTGTGTTATAGTCTAGTGGAATAACTAAAACAGAACAAATTAATTTTACCAGAAAGCCACGAAACACAGTCTGGATCCGAATAGCGGCCCATTCTTGCTTGATCATCATGAAATCTTTAGGTGGAGCTCGGACAACAGCAGCCATGGCAGCAGTAAATGCATCATCAAAGGCAAAAGAAGAATCACGCCCCTCCGGTCTCTTCATATTCGCCTTCATCGACGAACCGAACCCTTCTGATGAACTCCTCCACAGCCTCCACTTCTTCTTGCTCTTATCCCCCACCTTCTCCTAAAGATCCCAGAGGAAAAAAAAAAGAAGAAGAAGAAGGTAAAAACAGAGAGAAACAGATTAAACCAAAAAGCAGAGGGTGAAGGAAAAAGTGAGTTACTTGGTCGTTTGGAGAGAGCTTTTTAAGAGTGATAAGTGATTTTAGCCATTTTCCTGAGGCACCCATGGAAATTGAGTCAGTTTCTTTGTTCCGGAAGATGTTCTCTGAGAGACAGAGAGAAACAGAGCCGGTTTTAATGGGTTTGGGTTTTACAAGTGCAAGTCGTATTGTATTAAGCTTTTTTAGGCGATGAATTGTTTAAATTTTGAATTTCGAAAAAAAAGTTTTGTGTAACGGCTACTACATTTGACTTTTATTATATAATAAAGCCGCTCTGTGTCGTTTTAATTTAAGCCGGGGGACCCCGAATTTAGATGTGCGGAGACCATTTCCTCACTCTTTTTTTTCTGTTTGTCTAATTGGTCAACATGTTTTTTTTCTATCTTTCTTTTTCTATTTTTATTTTTGTCCAAGGATATTTCTTTTATCTTGAAAATCAATTATTTTTTCCACTTATATTTATTTTATTTCTTTGTTAATATTTTAAAACGAGATATTATCATATCATTGATGGACATCGATGATGACTAAGAAAAATGGAATAGAAAATCTGGATCCATAAAGTGGCTCGAATTTAGACTGAATCCAAATACAAAAACAATTCTATCATCTGGACTATCATTTCTATAGGACAAACAATCAGTAAGGCTGAGAGATTATTTCATTTAAATGTGAATGGGATATAACATGATTTACAAGGGAAGAGAATGGAAATTTTTCTTCCTAATACTCTTTGAATTATAGCTACATCATAAACTTTTACAAAGAAGAAAGTTGCCAAATGAAAATTAATATATATATATATATATATAGATTTGGGTTAGTCCCTTTTATTTCTCATAACTTGTTTGCATTCATCATTTTGCTGTTAAAAATGGCCCTATTTACCACATAGGTTTTGTAGAGATGGGCTAGATAGTCCAATATGAGCAACTTTAGGTGACAAATGAAACTTTGGACTAGGTCTAGGAGAAGGAATTGGAACATTGGTAATGGTAGCAGAGATCCTTGGAGATAGATTGAGTTGTTCAAGTGCCTGAAATTGGAGCTCTGTTGGGTACTCTCTCAAACACCCTATCCTGGGACCAGCTCCAGTGGTCCATTTGCATGAAAAAGACTTTCCCAATCCAAAGTTTGGTGATTCTTCATTGCTTTCATTATTTTTCTGACCATTTTCATTACCATCTTCTGCAATGGCAACGACCTTTTTTTCATTAGCTGCTTCAAGAGAAGGTGTTTTATCTATGAGGGTTTCTTTCATCGAATCTGACTTCTTTTTCTCTTTCTTAATAGGTGGAACATCATCATCTATAGGAAATTTCTGCAGCACATGAGAATTGGATAGGAAGACTAATTATTAGAAATTTCTTCATTTACTTGGCATAAATGAGAGTCAAAGTTTTTTAAGGCCAATTTTCTAGCAGTTTAACATAACAGAGGCCAAAAGAATAATTTAGTTCAATATTTACCTTAACATTTGTCAGGTCCATTTGCTGTTCTTCTAAGAAGCTAATGAGCTCAGTGAAACTCTCCTCCGTTGGCCTATAATGACCACTGTAACTCCATATAGCCTGAACATTGCAATATATGAGAATGAAATGCCAAGAGAATCAGGAGAAACAACAAACTAAAAAACAAAGCTAATTCTTTTTCTAGTAATACTAAAAACATTGAATTGTTTTTTGAGGTATTTTGGTATTTTTGCTTTGAATAAACAAACCTCAAGAACACCATTGCTTGCAACAAATCTCCCTGCTGCAATGATAGCACCTCCTGCTACAAAACTAGAATGCTGGAAAAGGCCCTTCTTCTTCTCACCCACATACATGTTCCTCATCGTGCTGAGAACAAAGATCCACTTAGTACCTGCAGCCGCATCAGTATCCACTACAAGACCACTTTGTTTGTAAACCAGCTTCCCGTTCTCCAATTTCACTTCGTATGCTTCCCTCTCTCTCTGCAACACCAAAATCTTGCATTTGATTAAAATCTGACTGTACTGGCATCTATGCATACATATATTGAGTGTTCCGTTTGGAAAATGACATTCTTATAGTGATTACAGTGATTTGTTAAACGTTAACAAAGTTTTGTTTTGATGTGCATCGACGAGATCATGTGGTATTTAGTACTAAAATATGGGAACTCTGCTGATATGTAGTCTCTTTCGTTAACAAATGCTACCAGAAAAAGCAAGTGTATCTTTTAGAAGATTCTTACAGGTCCAAGGTATGTGATGCATTGATGCTGCAGATCAGTCCTCGAGCATTTCTCAAGATTTACTTCTTTTCCATCTCCAATGTCCAACCTTAAATATCAACACGGAAGCAACTGAGAAATGTGATAAAACAAAGGCTCAAAAGTGATTTTTTTTTGGTTTCAAGATGAATTATACCAGTAGAAGAAAGGTTGGGAACTCTCACTGCTAAACCAGACATCATAATACAAATTTAGATTGTGTCCATAACGATGGCGTGGATCGATCTGTGAAGGACAAGGAGATAATAAGTATGCTTTCCATCTACCATGGTTCCCTGCTTATATGCACTCACAATATTCTATGCCAATTAAACAGTCGGACTATTTTTGTGTTTGATCAAGTACAAAAAGAATTGCATAATTAAGAAATTTCACAGCTTCCCATTTTTTGTTTTACCAAGTCTACATGGTCAACACCCCAGTAGGGTAATTGATCAAATTTTACTATAGACAACCTTAGATGAACCTAGATAAAGGGAAAAATGGGCAAAAAACAAAGGATATACTGAATGTGGGCTTACTGCTTCAAGCCAGTGTCTTAGAGCTAATTGTCGAGCCTTCTCATCCTTTGACAAACCTTTTCCAAGCTACAAATCCATTGAACATCACAAATATTAAATAAGAAACAAGTCAAAACTTTTTGGCAAGAAAACTGTATTGACTATTTACCCGTTTGTTCCAAGTCAAAAGAGCAGAACAAGAAAAATGGTTCAAAGTTTTTTTAAGGTCAAATTTTTCTGGGGGGCATTAAAAATTGGTGCAAGTAACTTAAATCAGGAAAAAGAAAGGTCACCTTTGCTGCCCTTGTCCTAGCCCTTGCCCATCTAGAAACAGCAGTTTCCGATTTAACAGAATCAAAGAAGGACACAGAGCTCTGCCTAAGAGCAGCAGAGTCTAGTGCTTTCCACCTATGGGAAAACAAAAAAATAACCAAGTAAATAAAACTTCAAACTCAAGACCAAAATCAGCAATACAGGTAGTAGCAACAGAACACTAACCATAGCTCCTCAACCACAACAGCGGAATCAGCAAGGTTACGTCTGGTTCGGTAGCTCTTGTACACTTTCTGCACCTTGATTGCGGCTGCAACGAGCTCACTCGAAGGTATTGAAGAAATACTATTCTCCACTTCATTGTTCTCAACATCCAGAGCTGGAATCTTGAATGAAACAGTTGTCTGGAGCTTTAGCTCTCCGATTTTCCTTTTTATTGATCTTAGAGGTTCTTCAATAATCATCACTTTATCTAGACCATCAGAATTATCAGTCTTGTTCAAGTTGCTTTTCTTGAAGCTAACTGTTCTCAATGTTGTCTCCCTTTTCTGGGATTCATAATCAATGGATCTTACCGTGAGCATTTCTGCAGTCATCTGTCAACCCCACAAAGTTTTTGAGTCAGTAAATATTTTGAAGATGACAAAAGTAAAAACACAGAAATCTCCATTTATTCCTATTCCCTAAGCAGTGGGACTTCAACATAGTTACATATCATAAGTACATAGCTAATATGGAACAGAGATTCTCAATTAGAATGAGGACCAAATTTAAGCAAACTCATGGTACAGTTTTTGAAACCTTTTTTGTAATATTCTCTAAACATAGTGGGAATCCATATCATATGAGGACTTTGAAAATTCTCAATTTCTGCATACTGACCCATCAAAATAATTTATCTCAATCAGTAGAAAACAATCCACATTTTGGAAATTGGCTGTAATTTGATTATAAACAACTTTAGGGACCAAACTAAATTAATATGAATAATACTTGGACAGGAAGAAAAAAAGAAGTGGACTGGAACTAGCCATTTTGAGAAACTTGGGTACATTCAGAATCTCAAAAGTCAAAACTAAACCCTCCACTCATTCCATTTGTAATTTGATAATTAAGAAAAAATGGAAGCTTATTAAGATAACTACACAACTTCCATAAACAGATATAAAGAGGACAAACAGATAGATGAAGGGTTTCTCTGACCTGAATATTAAAAACCAATGTCTCCACAATCTCAAATATCTCAAACGATGGCTTAGTTTTGGTTGCAGCATTTTCATCATTTATATACTAGATCTCTTGAAGGATGACGAACAAAACAAAGTTTGAATAACTTCGAATACGTGGTGGAGAAAAATTGTAGAAAATGTAGCATTCTGTTGAAAACCTGTTTCCCAAGATTGGGGGTCGTTTGAATAGAAAGAAAGATTGGTATGACTGGAAAATACCACGAGGGTTTTGAACTTGGAAGTGTTCAAAGGTTTTCTGTTTATTCATTTGATTTCTCTCTGGAAAGAAATTGGTGATAAATTTCACTTCTACTTTTTAGAAAATGTCTATATGTTTTTTTAAAAAGCATGCATGACGACGTAGACAAATATTATCTGCAATGACCATTCCAAGGAACACCAGGCTTAGAAATTTTTTTGAGAGGAACAGAACAAGAAGACAGCCAGATGAAGACCGTTGACTCAACGCCAAATTGATCATTCAAATATAAACATATATATATATATATATTTATGTTTTGCCTTCTACATTTTCTGTTCACTTTCTACTGATGTATGCAATACCATATGGACCAGACGACAAAGCTATATACTAAAAACAGTTAAATGTTTCCTCTAAGCCTTGCAAAATCAATATCTAGAGATTTTAATAGTCTCGTGGAAAATGATGGAAGTAGTTCATTAGAGTTGAACTTTGGCAGTTTGGACTGAGACAAGTTTGGTTTGCCCAGCGAAAACGTTTTTTGGTCCTTTTGGAGGCTGATGGTGTCTTTTGACCCACTACTGTGTGTGGCACTGTGGATGTTTGTGGGTCATTCTTTGTCTAGAGGGATTCAAGCATTAAAGGGGCAAACATTACTGGTTATGCGTGTGATGTAGGAAATCCATTAAGCATTTCATATGGAACTTTTTTTTCTTTTTTTTTAATAACAAATTTATATGGAATTTTCCTGATTATAGTTGTTGGAAATGTCTCAAAAAAACATAGCGTATCTTAAAACTAATATAAGAATTAACATGAATATTGTATTCAAGTCTTTGAACTTGAAGTTTTTGAAAAAAGAAAAGAAAAAAAGAAAAAGAAAAGTCTTGTACTTGAAAATAAAAGCACAGCCCAAACTCGAGTTTAACAAATAATTTAAGGCTCTCTAACTTCTAATAAACTTTCTAAGACCAAATTGTTGGTCTTTGTGCTTTGAGCCTAAGATCACGTTAAAAAATTATATAGAAAAGCACGGAATTTTCCTTAACTTTATTATAGTCTAAAATTACCCCGATCAAGGGAGTTTTTGTGTTCGACACTAGACATATCTATATATAATGCAATCAATAGTGGAAGATAAAGTATCATTAACGTTCGAGTTTAGAATTCTCTGATCATGATATGTACAAAATATATGTATCAAATACACGATTGGTATTTAGTAGTCATGCGTCAAAACATGCATACAATTTCTTACCCATTTTCTTTTGGAAGAAAAGAAATAAATAAGCATACAATTTGAATATAATTGTTTAATTGAGGGAAACAAATTTAATAATCTCATAGTCAAAATGAATAAGCATGCAATTTGGATAGAATTGTTTGATTGGGGAAAAAGTTTAGCAATCTCATAGTCATTTTCAAATAAACTGTTACATTATTTATAATAAAATTTTAGTTAATAAGTTTTCGTGAACTATAAAATTACTCGTCAAACTTTTTAACAAACTCAAGGTTATTTCCTTTATCATAAAATAAAATAAAAATTAAAAAAAAAAAACCTCAAGGTTATTTAATATGAAGTTTCTATATTGACCAGAGACCTTTCTAATCAAATTTCTTTTTTTCCAATTTTCTGGATTTTTCCGTTCCTTTTGGTCATCGGGGTTGGCATAGAAATGAGAACGAGTCATAGGTGAAACATAACAAAGCTTCTTTTTTCTTCTTCCTCCTTTAATTTTTTTTCAATTTTTGTTTTTGTTTTGTGGAGGCTTAAAAAGTGAAACATAAAAATAGACAAACCAGGAGAAATAGCTATGGTTAGGTCTCTCACCGCTGCTGGTTCATTTGGTACGTATGATTGTACTACACCATATTTGAGATAGGACTGGATTAAGTTTAATAATATTTCATATTAGGTTATGAACAGGATTGGACTAATTTTTTTATAAAAAAAAAAATAGGGTTCTCTATGAGACACTTCATCAAACACCGTGCGTGCACAATACATGTGCATGAAGCATTTTAATTCGTTTGGTTCCACAGCCATACCAAATTTACACTTTTCAAATGCATTCAGCAAATCTCATGGACTGAAAGATTACAATTTTAGATCAGCACTAATCCCAAAACAAAAAAACAAAACAAAATAATTACAGAGAATGTTAATTTTTCTTTGGACAATGTTTATTTTAAGTTTTATTTTTTGATTCTTTAATGCGTCAGTGATGATTGTAAATTTTTATTTTTCGAATTCTTACTCCTTCTATTTGGTCAATTGCCC
Organism: Ochetophila trinervis; assembly: GCA_003254975.1. Classification (NCBI taxonomy): domain Eukaryota; kingdom Viridiplantae; phylum Streptophyta; class Magnoliopsida; order Rosales; family Rhamnaceae; genus Ochetophila; species Ochetophila trinervis. Next base: position 71,088 of record QANX01000871.1, on the reverse strand, counting down.
ATGGGAGGAAGAACGAGTAGAGGAGAGTTGGAAAGCGGAGCATAAATGTCAGTAGGTGCAAAAAGACCAAGAATGCCCTTGATTTTTCAGTCCACGTGCAAATTCTAATGGATGGAAATATCAAAAAAGATTTGACGGGGCACCAAATGGCTGTTTTTTTTTTTTTTTTAAAAAAAAACACCTTGAGTTTGGGGATTTCACTCGGTGAACCTTTTAAAATTCAACAAGGTTAATGTATGAATTTTTTCATTTTATATAATTTTTTTTTATATTTTGTAATTTTTTTTAAATTATATAATTTTTATCTATATCATATAATTTTTTGAAAAATTTTAATCAACCTCTCAAACAACATGTTCAAAATTTTCTGAGTTCAAAGATATATTTGTCGAAAAAAAAGTTGACAAATCTTTAACTGTGAGTTGTGATTAAAGAAGTGCATCGATTATGATCCGATTTATTTTGAAAATAACTAATATGATCTAACTAATAATATGATTTTCTTTTTTTAATCCAATCCATTCCAATTAGTAATTGGATTGGATCAGTTTAGTTAATCAGTTTGATTTCAACTTTTATTAAATTTTTTAAAACTTTTTAAATTTTAATTTTGAGTTTTTTTTACTTTGAATATTTGACATTTAAGCTATTTTTTGTACTAAAAATTTGTTGTATTTAAATTTTGTTTAATAAATTATATTTTTTAAAAAACTAACACATAAAGTGCTCACTAAGTAATCTATAAAAAATATTTTTTTTTCAAAACCTAACACATAAATGATTAAAAAAATAGCATGACAAATAAACATATTAAATTAAAACAAAACAAAATTACTACACTAATACAATAATCAAGTAATCAAACTTCAAATTTAAGCTAATATAACAAAGTCTACATATCAATAATATTAAACTAATTGTCATATGTTTTGTAAAAATAAAATAGTTGGTTCTGATTGGATCAATTTTTAACACCCCGAACTGAATCGAAATTCGATTTTTGATTTTTCAAAACCGTTCCAATTTAATTACACTAAAATAACCGATTTAAACAGGTTAAATTTGATTAGATTGGTTGTTTTAACAGTAAATTTTTTTCTACACCTTTAATTATGACAGTGACTTGTGAAATAATCACGTGGCTTGCACATGACACCCTGCACTGCGGATCACGTTATTTGATCATGATGCTGTTGTGCGTCAACTGTTAACTAATACTAATTCATTGTTTAACTGCAAACAAACAATCTGAACCGTCCACGCCATTGATGCCCTTTAAAATGATGGGTACCACAAATGTCAATGGCCAAACGTGTCAGGGACTCAGGGCACGTCAAATGTAGAGGAGCACCATCTGAGAGAGAAATCACAATTCGACGAAACCCACAGAACTTCTGAGAGGAACACCCATGGCAGAGCCAAAACCACTCTCTACAAACCCATCTTCAGGTAATATTATTTGTTAAGCTCACTTTTATTATCGTGCTTATCGAAATTTTCTCAACATTCTATGTTAGTTTGTTGTTCTAGCAACTCTACTTTTAATTATTTGTACCATATATATTTCATAAATGCATTTTCTGTCATTTGGATGGGGAAAAAAAAAATCTTGGTGATGGGTTTTATGTAAAAATAATTTATTTTTTGACTCATGGTTGATAGATGAACAATCTCCTTTTCTTTTTTGGCTAATTTTTGTTTTTAGCACACACTTCATTGAGTTTGGGTTTTGTGTGAAATAGATGAATGAACTTTTTTTTTTCTTTCTATATTATTTGTATTGCTTTAGTATCCAAAACTAAAATGGATAACATACTTGTTATGCTAGTTTGCCTCAGCAGAAAATATTTGCCTTTCTTAGTAAATGCCAGCACAAATCCTTTGGATTATAAATAGTTTTTCGCTGGTTCCGAAGTGTTCCTTTTTTATGAGATTTCAATAAAAAGCATCTCCTTTAAGGATTCACACTGTGTTAATTGAATTTATTTCTGCAATTATTTTTTTTTTGTGACAAAGTTGATTTTCTATGCTCCATTTATAAAAGAAAAAAATTCGCATTATTTAAACTCCACCATGAAACCTTGGTGAGTTCATCAACCCTGCATTCTTGGCATGTCCATGGAGATAACTTGAATCCATAACCTTTCTTTTTCTTGAAATCCTTAAAGCAATGTTTATAAGTTTTGTGATGGCAGAAAAAGATAAAGCGCCTATAAGTGACGCTGAGAAATCCCCTCACCATCACGAAACACATGGAATGAGTGATGACATTGATGAGAACACCCAGATAGATGAAGTCAAAGGCCCAAATGTGTTTGAACGAGTTAAGGAAGAAATTGTGGCCCTTGTGGAAGCAATTCATCCTAAGAAAGAATCCGACGATTCATCTTCAAAATGACAGATCAGAGGTGGTTTCCACCTCAGTTGCTAGATTGTTTAGAGAAATTTTGCTCTCATGGGAGGTATAAATAGGAGAAGCTACTATTGTACTGTCAATGATGCTCATTTGGTTTGTTATGTGTACGTTCGCTGAAAATTTTAGCTTGAATGTCAAATGGAACATGGTTGTTGTTTGAGCATGCCAGTGTTTTAAATACTGGATGCATATTGAATTTTAAGCTTTTTTTGTTTGGAAGAATGTTTAGGATAAATATTTCATGACTCCTTGAAAATGATTGTGCTATTAGTTTTTTGATTTAATTATTTGCAGACATTTTGGCTATAAATTTATAGCCTTGTTTCTAGTCACAAACTCTATATGGTACTCATGTAACATCATGCCCACCTTACCCTTTTTGGCCACAAAGGAGAATGTGACACAATGCCATCACAATCTCTTTTAGGCTTTAATTCCTACCAATTTTCTTGTCAATTGCTGATAAAAGTAAAACTATAATGTCTTTGTTTTTACATATGAAAAATAAGCTTTTTTCTTTTTTTGAGTTGATGGATGATGATTTTAGCAATTTTGTTTGCTTACTATTTCCAATCTGTTCATTGATCCTTGTGCCTTCATATTACTGAGTTACACAATTGTCTTTTCTTAGCAATGGTTATATCAGCATATCTAATTAACAGCTTGAAGGCTGAGAAGCTCATCAATTTCAAAACCTGCCATTACCAGGAATCATTAATCACAGGGCTGATAATCTTCTGTTATGTAATGCTATGGAATATTTGCTATGATGCCTGTAGCCTACTGTCAAGCCTAGTATCCAATATTTACAGATCAAAACTTGTAATATTTTTATATTTATTTTTGGTTTTGATTTTCTTCTCCCAATTTAAACCGAGAATTTGTATACACTAATTTTCTTTTCTGCGTTCATCTTTGGTAGGAAAAAAGATTGAGTGTAAATGCTATGGAATTGCACTGCATCATTTTATTCATCGCATTGGTGATAGTGCTGACTGCCACGCAGTTAAAATCTGTTACCTTTTAGACATAAGTTGGTTGCCTGCCCTGTTAAGGTAGCAGTAAAATAGTTGTGTTTAACAACGAGGACCTTTCAAAAAATGAAAATAAAAACAAAATGAGAAATACAAAGAGAAAGCTATAAAACGTAGTCATAAATGGATTTCATGTGGAGGTCATAGCTCTGTGAAATAGATGGTGAGATTTGACAACTGGTGTGATATTTATTGTACTTTTAAAATTTTAATTTCATATCAGTTCACATAATTCTACGAGAATGTTTTGGCTCATGTCTATCTTCATTCTTCACGAGTCACAGCTGTTTAATCCCGTGTATTGATTTCTAATCAAAGTTTCATCCTCTCTCTCTCTCTCTCGTAATGCTTAAAAAAATACAAAAATACAAAAAAAACCCAGAAGTTTCTATAAGAATTTATGAAAGACAAATTCATCAAATAATAAATAATGAAAGACAAAAGGATCTTATACGATCTTATTACAGAAAAAAACTTGTACATCAATTTAGGGGAAAAGTATATATTTGGTGCACTGTTTATGCATATAGACTAAAAAGACTAAGTTCCTGAGAAAAAAAAAAAAGAAGACGTTTTTCTTTTCGCATTACAATACCAAGTTCAAATGTGATGACCTTTTCAAAATTCTGAGACTCTGATTGGCAAAGAAAAATCTCTGAGACCCTGAGTCTCTTTTCTTCTTTTCTTTCCTTTTTTCTTTTTTTCGTGGGTTGTGTTGGTGCTTCAAGTCTGAAATTTTTAGGACCAATAAATGAGCAGTGCCCTCTTTGAAAGTTTTTCAGGTCTAGGAGGAGGAGATATGGTAGCTGACCAAAATTCTGGGACCGCAGCACATTGAATGCTCAAATCACTCAAATCACACACATATATCAATGGCAAATTCAGGACATTATCATACACAATTTTACAGGAAAACTATACATGATTGCACTTGATTTTACTCTCCTCTGCCTGCTAACTCTTCCATTTTTACATCTTCATCCATTATATTTGACCAATATTTTCTGTAATGTCCCTGCGCAAAACCAAATTTTCCATATAAATGAAGCAAGAGAAAAAGTAGACATACCAAATTAGTCACTATTACCTCACAAATCACCAGCTAGAGACTAGGAGTGAGAGTGAGTGAGAGAGAGAGCATTGAATTGTGCAACGAAGATTATTATTATTATTATTTTTCTTCCTTTTTTCAAGCTTTTCATCAGATTACTTATCATTGGATAATAATATCTGTCATCCTTTTCACAGTTTCTCTTTTACATGTTCTACTGAATTGGTTTCAGGATATTCCTCGAGGACCTCCTCAACCATGTTTGTTTTCCTTCTTTAATTTTTTTTTTTTTTTTGTTCCTTTCTTTGTATATAAAAACAAAACAGAGATAAATGGTGATATATGCGGCGGACTCTACTAATAAATGTTATCATCTCTGGAGACACCCTGAAGGCTGAAGGGCAATTGAAGAAAACCCAATTTCTTAAAAGCCATTTTTGTGAGGTCCCAGATGGACGGTCCTGATTGGACGATTGTACTCTAGCTTGAGTGTTCCTTAACTACCAACCTGCAAAAATTTGACTTTTAAGCACCTTATTAAATCCACTAACTAACTCATTAATTTTTTATTTTTTTTGCTGAATGTCTCAGACATTGATGCTTTTTTTACTTTATAAACGGCTCTCCGTCACTAGCTTTTTTATTCCTTTTTCTGGGAATGAAACTATCAGAGAGAGAGAAAAAAAAAAATTAAAAAAGCTCGGCAGTCTAGGCAGGTAAGATAAGGTGTAGCAGGTTTTCTCAGACCCAAAAAAGGGAGCTGTTGTTATGGGCTTAAAGACCATCTCACAGTCATGTAGTACTGCAATTAGCTTGGCCTGTGGGAGAGAGAGTAGAATAGAGTTTGGCTTGTATGAAAAGGCAAGAGATCAAAAGCATTTGAGGTACAGACACAAAGAAAACAGATTAGTCATAAGAAATCTGTCAAATGAAATGGAAGCTTGCAAATATGAAGTGTATCACTTGCTTGTGAAGCAAAATCTCTGATACTGTACCAATTCAAGATAAGGCTTAATAGAAACCCAAGAATTTCTTGAGGTTCTAGCCTGCTCTTTTTTTTGGGGAATAGGAATATTTTGTTTTCTTGGCTGAGTTTCTCACCTCTTCTTTATATCCTAGCAATCATGCATGTAATCCTGAATTCTGCTTGATGCTATATTTTCTCTTTCTCTCTCTCTCTATTTGACATCATTATCACCATCATCATCAGTCGAGGCTTGAAACAATGAAGGCAAGAATAATTTGCTGTTTAATAATAGCTCTGCAAATGGTGAGTTGGGTTTCTGCAACAAGCAGGCCTTTTCGACCAAATGATGGTTTTGGCGTTCATCAAGCAGGTTTTGGCTACTTTCTCTCCCTTCCCTATGGACAAAAAAAATCATTACTCCTAATTCAACCGTGAATATTTACAAAAGTGTACCTTTTTTCTTTCAATATTTAGCTTTCTAAGTTACCAATAAGATTTTCATTTGTTTATCAAACAGAAACAAAATTCTTTCTTATATATTAAAGTTTGTTAATAACTAAGCTAAACTTGCATTACTTGGTTATGTTGTCCAGGCCAGAACCCAGAGTCTTCAGGAATAACAACAAAAGAGGTGTGTGTGTGTGTGTGTGTGTGTCTCTCTCTCTCTCTCTCTCTCTCTCTCTCTCTCGTATATAAATTGTAAAAGCTGCTGTTTTCCTCTTTGAAGGGATTCAAGAACTCTGAAGAAGTTGAGAAGATTTTTGAAGAAGCAAATTTGAAAGGAGTGAGAAAAATAGGGTCAAGCCCACCAAGCTGTGAGAACAAGTGTTATGGATGTGTTCCATGCGAAGCAATTCAGGTGCCAACCACCAGCAGACATAGCCATATGGGTGTTCAGTATGCAAACTATGAACCTGAAGGTTGGAAATGCAAGTGTGGCCCATCATTCTATAGCCCATGAACACAATACAATACAGGAGCACTCTATAAATACCAGCTTTAATTTTTCTCTCAAATTGCCATCCTCATAGTACAAAATTCCTTTTCTTTTCTTTTCTTTTTTGTCTTTTCAAATTTGCTCTTAGTAAGGAACCTTAGTGTTGCTGGTGTAGTATAACAGAATTTACATAAATAGTTTTTTGCCATTGATGGGGTATGATTGAAAATCAGGCTGATCATTTTTCTAATATCGTATTTTCCTTTCTGTTTAATGCTCTAAATTCTTTAATACATTAATGGGTAGCCCTGTAAAATCCTTTTTTCTATGCTGATGTGCTTGCTTAATTGGCATTGCTTGATATACCTTAGAATTATAACCAGGAAGGTGCTCTGCTTATCAGATTCTGATAGTTGAGATAAATTCTGATATTTTGATGTCATTTTGGTATATCTGTATAAAGACCAAATAAAAATATTGCACAAAAAAAGTAAATATGGCAATAAAATATATTATAAACTAAGAAGCAGAAAAATTTCATCTAACCGAACGCAATAAAATATATGTTTAATGATTTTACTACTGATCAACTTATAAATAGATCTACTAAATTTTAACACCGACACGAATCCATTTAGTATTTTTAAAAGTTTAAATTGCATATTCCAATACAAAATCAGTTTTGGATGAATTCTTTTTATAGAGATTCGATATAATATGACACTAAAACGTTACAAACTCATCCGCACTTTTTATAGTTTAAATTTATATATCTCAGCAACAAAACCTAACAAATCAGTCAATTCTACTACCTTACAATACAATCAATATGGTAATTTTATGATGCACTAAAAATTACAAATAAAGGCCAATAGGCTAAAGCTAACCAAAATTTCATTACTGGAAATGACCAAATTGCCTATTAACATAAGCATATAATAATAGATATGGATCCAGAATTTCAGATCCGGTATCCGTTTTTTATTTTTTCTTTTTCTTTTTTGTGGCGCAATACAAATTTAATAGCAAAAACCAAAACCAAATGCATTTGGCGCATACTTTGTAACTTCCTTCCTCTGCTCTCACATTCCGCTCGAAGAACATGGGCAGCTTCTTCGCTTATCGTGTAAGTTTCTCTCTCTGTTCGTCTTCCTAGTTCATGCAATTACATTGTTGTGCAATTCTCCAAATCATATTCATTTTCAAGCTTTCAATTAACATTTTCAGTGAAGATCATAGACTTAATACGATTGGATCTTCTTGTTTGGAAATAAACCAATATTTAGATTATTCTATCCGTTAAATTCTAAGAATAAATGATTGGAAAACAAACCCATTTATCATTATCTTCTTTTTCAATAAAGCTCAATTTTTTTTTTCTTTACTTTATGTTGCTCAAAACCAAATGGTGCGTAACTTGTAGATCTGTGGGTTAAACTTGAATTTCTACCATGAGCAACAGGGGAATTTCCCAGTAATGTGTATGCTTTAGCGAATTTGCTGTAACAAATAATAACATTTTTGCCTTAACAAAATGATAAAATTTTGCCTTATAAAATCAATAAAGGTTTCATTAAGTTATTTTTTTGGACCTGGGTTTATGTTAATATGAATGATTAGCTGAGTGGTAGAGTAATGCTGCAATACTCTAGACTTGAAGACATTTTTTTTGCATTTTTTGTTAATTTAGTTATGAAACATGGAAAAACTTCATTATGTCTAAATTTACTATATTTAATCCACCTTTTATCCCCTTATTATAGGACTCATGCCCTTCAATAAAAAACATTCTAATACTGGACTCTGAAGGGAAACGTGTAGCAGTAAAGTATTACTCGGATGATTGGCCAACAAATAGTGCAAAGTTAGCTTTTGAAAAATCTTTGTTCACTAAAACTATGAAGATGAATGCTCGTATAGAAGGTATGCTGCCTAAACATCATTACGTAACACTTACTTTTTTAGTAATATGCTCTCTATTCTTGTCATAGTCTGACGATGAGTGAATTCTATGAAAGAGATTCATATATTTGTGGTATGTATACGTATCCAACCGGATTATTCATCTAAAGTTACAAAAGTGCTGTATGTTCAAGGAAACAATAAATGATTTGTTGATGCAGTTTCCCATTTCTTTTGTTTTTCATAATGCTTTTATTTTATTTGAGTGGCAGCTTTAGACCAAATTAGAAAAGGTTCTTATGTATTGTTCTCAAGAAAAAGGAGTATCGTGCATTATGTCATTGCTACATCTATTTGCATACTGCTGTTATGCTATACTGAACTATGTGCCACATTCAGTTACTAACATATTTTGTATGGTTTTCCTGCATCTTAGGTTAAAGTAAAAAACAATGCATATTTTACTCTTGTTTTGTTTGTATTTTCTTTGAATTTCTTGCTATATTTACTTTGTATATAATTGTCAGTCTACAGCTAAATGTTTGCCCTCGGGTAACTATCACTTTAAAATCATCACTATTGGTGTTATTGTTATCAAAATTTTGAGATTTAAATACTAGAAAATGCAAGCAAAGGCCTTTAGATTACAGTGAATTTTGAAGGTATAATATCTTTCTTTGATTTGGTTTTGTTCATGAAGCTTGATTATGTTGATTATGCATTGGGAAACTCTTTATGTTTATGTTAAAGAGTTAAAAGTTTTTTTCCAGCATACCTGCATCATTGATGTTATGCTATTTTATAATCTGCAGCAGAGATAGCAATGTTTGACAATAACATTGTTATCTATAAGTTTGTCCAGGACCTTCACTTCTTTGTAACTGGAGGTGATGAGGAAAACGAACTCATCTTAGCCACAGTTCTTCAAGGGTTATTTGATGCAATTTCCCTTATCTTGAGGTGTTATATTGGTTAATAACTTCTTCAATTTGTTTTTTTATAATTACACATTTTCTGATCCTCAGTCATTTGTTCTAATTTTGTGTTATAGAAACACTGTTGACAAAAGGGAGGTACTTGAGAACTTGGATCTTATACTTCTATGTCTTGATGAGATTGTTGATGGAGGGTATGCATGCACCTTTCACATTCAGAATTCTGTTTAATATGCTTTCAATGCTAAGAACAAGATCAATCTGTCAACCGAAATATGCAACAAAAACGTTAACTAATTTCTGACAAAGGCACTTCACCGCATCGACTTAGCCATATTATTTACATTGCTTGCTCTGTATTTGTTTGATTTAGCAAAATCTCTTATGCAATTAATATATTTGGCAGGATGATACTTGAAACCGACGCCAATCACATTGTAGGAAAAGTAGCAAGCCATAACATGGATCTTGATGCACCCTTATCTGAGCAGGTAATACAATCTCTCTTTATTTATTTATTTTTGCTCTTCCCTTGAGAATAACCAAATTAATTAAGTAGTTGACATGTTAGCACGTAAATAAAAGAGTTGATTAGTGGCTATACATAAGTATAATCCCACCGAATCCTTGAACTATTGTTATGCAACCTGTTAAATTGGTTCCAACTTTTTTTTCCTGAACTTTCAGACCATAACCCAAGCATGGGCTACAGCTCGAGATCATTTAACCAAAACCCTTCTTAAATGATTATTCTTGGCACAGAGCAAATGGGTTGGCATACTTTTACAGTTGTTTCATCTATTGAAAAATTACATCTCTTCATCTTTTATATGCTGTTGACCTTATTGAATGGTGAGCCTCATACCATGTTATATTACGCTCTTTTTTTTTTCTTTTTTTTTCTTTGGGCCGAGTTTCTTTTTTAATTTCTTTTATCTTCTGTATTTTGGGCTTTGTTAATTGGTTTGATTTCGGTGATTTTGTTACGTTATATGATATCATCTACTTAATAATAATATAGTTGATTTGAAATGTTATAGTTATAGAAACAGCAAAAAGCTCATAATGGAGGGCTTTAAATTCTGATATGATCATCATTGTTCTTCTCTAATTGTTATGGAGGGTTGTCTTTTCCAATATCATTTTTCTTTTTTTATTTGAACTTGGTGGTGTTATATGCTCAAAGTATATCTACTGACAACTAGTTCTTTAAACATTCAGTTTGTCTTCATTTTTATAAAATAAAATAAACAATATAAAATAGGAGAGAGAGAAAAAAATTCCCATAGACTAATAACAGTGCCTCAATTATTGGATTATCTTCCACACGACAAGAATTAAAGAAACATGAAAAATGAAAAATGATTTAGGTAAATAGGTCTAGTCAATTATCTCTCATTAATCAGAGATTTGCCATTGGTTGGTTGAGATGTCCGAATACAGCTGCTACACCCATCATGATTTAGTTGGTGCCCCAAGTCAAAAAATATTTTATGCAAACTTTAAACTCGTGGTTAATTTTAGATAGATATAATTTCTCCTAAATTGGTATTTAGGGTTGTGTTATAGATAAACCAAATATAAATAACCAATATTGATCTAAACGATACTTTTCTTTTCTTTTCTTTTTTGGTGAATTGATCTAAATGATTCCTTCTTCTTTTTTGGTAAAGAGAACTGCTTTATAAATCACAAAAAGAAAGCTGACCAACAGCTTACAAACAAGAGAAAGCAACTGCTCTCTTATTCGCTAAACACCTCAGAATAGAGGGAGGCAAAAAAGCAGAAAAATTTTCAAAACCCTCAAAATTACACATATGCGCACGAGGCCACTTTGCAACCGCATCAGCTGCTACATTTGTTGACCTGGGAACCCATTTGAAAGTCCACTCTTTGAAATCTTTGCTAAAATGGCCAAGATTTAAATGATACTTAGTCCATAGTATGATACCATATGATTATTTGGCACAAAGATTTTAATTTTTTTTCACCTTGAAACTTTACCATTTTATTTTTTTTAATCTATTTTTTTTAAAAAAATGTTATTTGTCACTATGGTGATTATTATCAATATGAAATGCATAATATGTGGTAGTTTAAATGGTTATCATTAAATAATTTGTAATTTTTATTAGGGATTTAGTATTAAAAAATAAAATAGAATTAAATGTTTCTAATTAAAATTTGTCAAAAAGCTTCACTCATCACCAGTATGACAAGTAACAAAATTTATTTTTTTTAAATTAAATTTTTTATATCACATCATCAATATTACTATAAGATAGACTAAATAGTTTACTAAATCAATACTGTATAAATAACTATTCAATTGACTAAATAATAACCAGGTTCCTATCAAACCGATTTGATGATTTTACTAGGAAGAAATTTTTTTTTTTCAATTTTTATCACTCAAAAGGCTAAAATTTAAAAAGGAAAAAAAATTATAGTCATCCGGAACCCTAAATGGTCCTCTTTGCCCAATAAAATTTTAGTATTTTACTAAATTTATATTTAATTAGTAATTTTTTGTCTTCGATGTGATCCAATAACTAATAATTAAAGATTTAATGCAAATATTATCAGATTGATCTGTAATTCATATGAATAAACCATATGTTGCATTGTGCCCTTTTCATATTAAATATAAATCATTTGGAACCAATTACTTTTTTCTTGTTTTGTTCAACCCCACCTCTATTTTTATTTTATTTTATGGGAAATTCAGATTATTATGAAGAAACAGAATAATAATCATCCTTTTCTGATTAGATTTGAAAAGAATAAGATAATAAGTTTAAAAAATATCAATAAATTAACATTCAGTTTCCAGCTTTATAAATTCTTCTATAAGGTCAGAATATACCATGTTACACGCACGTGTCGAACAAAAAGGGTCTGTCATAGTCAGTATATCCAACGGCATATATTTGTTGAAACCGCTTACGCGTTCGCGTATGAGTAATTTGAAACGAGTCCTCGTAATGCATTCCGTAGCGCACACGCTCTTCTAAAATTTCGCTAAGCCGTGTCCGAAAATTACATACTTCGAAAGACGACGAAATTATTCACCCAAAAATAAACGAAATTTTTGCCATGTCATTTTCTTAAAAAATATATTATTTTTATTATTTCCCTAGTCCCTTTGTTTCTCTATTTTTATTATTTCTATTTATTCTTTAATATAAAAATTGGAAGTCGAATTCTGGATTCAGATGAAAAGAATGACTGTTACTTGCTGTATTATACGCTTGTTAAAGTTAAAAAGAAATTGTATTGTAAAACTTCCAAAACAATTAAAAGTTATCTTTTTTTTTTGGGGAATAATTGAAAGTTATCTTTGTTTGCCTTTCTATTCTCTTAATAAATCAATTTTNTCTATTTTTATTATTTCTATTTATTCTTTAATATAAAAATTGGAAGTCGAATTCTGGATTCAGATGAAAAGAATGACTGTTACTTGCTGTATTATACGCTTGTTAAAGTTAAAAAAAAATTGTATTGTAAAACTTCCAAAACAATTAAAAGTGATCTTTTTTTTTTGGTGAATAATTGAAAGTTATCTTTGTTTGCCTTTCTATTCTCTTAATAAATCAATTTTATAAGGGGATACGAGTATTTATTTCAATTTGACTTGCTAGTATTTTACATAGTTTTTCTTTTGTTATAAAATTTAACAAAAAACCTACTCTTCATTTATTGAGAAGACCCATTCTACTGAAACATGTGGAATTGGATTTTCCCAACTTAAAGATGTTTTTCTCGTATACCCAACCAGCCAACCTCTCAATGTGGAGTGGGCTGGAAGGTTTTATATATTTATTTTAAATGAAATGGCTTTTGTAGGGTTATGGTAGGTTTGGACTTGAGAAAGTCTTTGTTCATTTTGTAAATCAATACTAATATAATTATTATTTTTTGGACAAAAATAAATGAGGGCAAGTTGAGTTTTCAAAATATAATATCAATTTGTTTGATTTGTTAATTTATTCAATTTCAGCATAGAAGCCGCCCATTTAGATTCAAAACCTGAAAATATTGAAAGTGCTTTCTTTCATGAAATTCCACAGAGTTGTACATGCAAGTTGAGAAACATAAAAACAAAATAAAATAAAAACAAAAAGTTGGGTAGATACCCAAAACCAAGAGTAGGGACAAATATAAACAAAAAAAAAAAAGGAAAAAAAAAAGAAAAAAGGAAATTCCAAAGAAAGCCACTAAAAAGGGAGCAAAATGGATAAAGTTTATGCAGAGTTTAGTAATTTCCTCGGTTTGAGATTTGACCCATTTCAAATCACAAATTGACAAATTCCCAATGAATAGATTTGAATTCGTTTTCCATTTTTCTTCTAAAAAACTGTTTCCCAAAATAGAGATGATTTTTCTTTTTTTTTTTAGAGATAAAAATAGAGATGATTTGTAGTTGCATTTTGCGAAACATAAGAAATGATAATAAGCAAATCTGACAGTTTTGGCAGGTTAGTTTTGCTCTATATATATATATATATATATATTTGGCTTTTTCTTATTCTTTCCATTTTTGCTTGCTTCCCTTCCCCTTCAAGGCCACATACTGCAAATATATAAAATATATTTAACAAAAAGAAAGAAAAAAGAGAGACTTAAAATTCAGGTATTTTCTTGGTAATAAAATAAAATCAGGTATTTTTTTGATGAATAAAAGCCAGGTCTTTAGCTTTTCCAATTTCTGCAAAACTAATTATTTTATTCAATTTTCTCAAGTGTAAATCTAATTATTTTGTAGTTAATACATATCGGGTTACTGCAATATTACTTTTTTATTAGTCTATATTGATGTTGATGGATGGTGATTGAAGTATGGAGCCCATCAAACCTTTTTAAATTCTCATAATTAAATACTGATGGGGCCATCAACTTTAACATAGATTTTTTTCTCAGGCCTGCAACTTCTGAAATTAGTACTTGCTTTGCTTAATCAATTAGTTTTTCTTCTTAATATTTTAAATTCCTCTTAATCAGTCCATTATTTTTTTTTGGAACAATATGAAATTTGACTAGTCTCCCCAAAAATAATTAAATTTGCAAGATTGAAGAGAAACAACCAAAATCTTCATCCACCGATATTATTTAAGAAATGGAATCTCATATTTTTCTCGAGCTTATCTAGTCATTTCTTTATTTAAAAAGTGCACGTTTTATCATATAATAAAAGTCTAATCACTCTTAGCAAAAATAATAATAATAATAATAATAAATGTAATCCCATATCTTATCAAGAAATTTTTTTGGTTGTCACATGATTATCTTTTTCTATTGTTGTTATTCTTTTGAGGAATCGTAAAAAGCAAAAAAGATAGTTTTATTCTAACTTTTTTCTACCTTATTAACTATAGTATTTTAAAATCAAATGTTTTTACTTCTTTGCAATTTAATTATTTCATTTTTTTAGGAAATATATATATATATATATATATATTTGTGTTATCTTATATATTCAACAACTTGAAAAGTTAAAGATGTTAAATAAAGTTAGTTTATATGGTACGTCCCTTGCATATATATTTACGAAGCTGTAGATTCAAAATAGAAGTGAAAATATATTTTTGTGTCAGTCCATAATTAATAATATTTGTATTAAACTAGGCTGATTTTCATGTTAATTTATATTATTAAACGAGTTAGCTTATCACTTATTCATATATAATATTATTTATACAAATAAATTAATTAATAAATAATTTTTAAATCAAAATTTTATATTATGATTGAAATTGTCATTAATTCTTAGTTTGAGGTATATCCGCTCACTTTATATTAAAAGTTGTTATAATGATAGAGAAAAAAAAAAAGGGTCAAGATAGGACATACATAATATAGTTTTAATAGTATTTTGATTAACAAGCAGTCATACTAATTTGTCAATTAATAAAAGTAACCAAAATATTTTCAGCATTTGTTAATTAATAAAACTAACCAAAATATTTTCAGATATTTTTGCAATTATTAATTTTAAAAAAGCAAACAGATAAGGAAAAACAAAAAACACAAAACAACAAAAGGCATTAATATTTGTCCCCATCAACTTCGTAAGAGGATAACAATTTTCTCAGGGAACAAACGAAATTATTGAACGTGTTTCAAACGTTGAAAACTTGAAATTAAAGACCTCGTCGTTTACCCACAATGTTTTCTGTCTTCTGGTAATATGACACTAATTTTGGTAAATTTTAAAAAATGAAATTTAAAAATAAGAAACAAATAAACTAAAAGATTGACCAAACAACACGACCCTGACTTTTTATTTTTATTTTTTTCGGTTTTAACATGATTTTGATCTGCGAGAATATTAGAGTTCAACTTTTAATGTAACATTGGTTAAAAATAAAATATTATTTGATATTAATAAAATAATATTATAACATCTACAGTAAAATAACATCCATATCTAACAAAATAATATTTTTTTTTTAAAATTTAACAATAAAATTTTAAATAAAAAAATTGCAATCTACAATTTTTCAAACTTGCATATCTCAGATCATAATTGTAAGAAGAATAAAATAAAAATAAAAAAGTTAATAAATAAACAAAAAGAAAAATGGTTGAATAGATTAAAAGTTAATCCGCACGGTGAGGAGTGGGAGCCCTCACCGTAGGTCCCTTGCAGTGTTTTAAATTAAAATTATATGATCCACCCACAGCCATCCGATCTGGTGAATCTTATATAATAGCATAATCAAAATTTGTTCATCCATTTTTACCAGAAAAAAATTTGACCACCCATAACAAGAACGTGTTATAATCTTCTGGAGACAGATACGTACAGTATATTATATCATTTTCCATTCTATTTGGTGGGTTCAGCGGTCAGAACTCCTTCAAAACTCAAAGTTCTATTTATTTTTTTAATCTCAATAATTAGAGAATGATATGGGTATTAGCTGTCTTTTTTGGATTTCACAGTTGAAGTGAAGTGATTTTAATGACATTTCTAAAACCGAATTTAATTTTTTTTTTGGATTTAAATTAATTATGGAAGCTAATAACTAATAAAGTAGCATTTAGTAATGTATTTTTGGAATGAAAAAAAAAATTAGGAAATTTGAGAAATTAAGTTGGTAAAGAGAATAACAAATAAAAGAAACTAAAAGGTTGCTATAAAGAGAAAAGCCTAGGGTTACAGACACAGGGTTGCTGATGGCCTGCCACGTTGGACAAATATGGGACCCACGGATGCTTCTTTACTATATATAAAAGGCTGGTTCTCAATTGGCTACTGTATTTTTATTATTATTTAAAAAAACAAAAAGAAAAGAAAGGGTCTTCGGTCCCTTGCCAGGTCATTGTAAGCATGCCAATAAGGCCCACAGCCAATCACAAGAAAGATAGTTTTCATTTTCTCAGAAAATTTCAAAACTTACAAAGTAAGTAATTCTTTTTTTAAGGAAAAAAAGAAATTGAAAATTAGTGGAAAATATAAATAACGAAAAAAGAGGGCCCGGAAATTCCTGTCATTGGTTCAGACTTCCGGACGGGGAGAGAGAGAAAGCGAGGGAGAGAGAGAGAGAGAGAGAAGGTCTTCTTGTTTCGGTCTAAAACCCTGTCTTCTATCTGTCTCATTCTCTCTCTCTCTCTCTCTCTCTCATTCTCTTCCTCTGTCTAAATACTCTCTCTTAGACTTTGTCTCCCTCCTTGATCTGCAACTCAAAGCTCTCATTTTTTATTTTTTTTCTCTCTTTCCGTATCTTCCTGCTAAATGGGTTTGTGTTATTTTCCCGGGGGATGGACGAGCCTCGTGATTTAAGGTAACCCATTTGGTTCTTTTTAATTTTCTGAGAGATTTTTTATTTCAAGTTTTCTTTTGCTTTTCTGGGTTAGATTTGTTTTTACTCACTTTATTGGTCAAGCTTACGTTTTCAAGATTTTTAAGGTTCTTGTACAAGGAATCTGAACTTGAATTAACGATTGTTTCGCAGCTTGAGCTGGACATTGTCTGATTTTATGTTTGTGTGTTCTTTCATTTTTGTTTTTTGGTTTTTTTTTGTTTTTGTTTTTGGGTTTTCTTTTTTATTTTATTTTTAATATGACTGCACCATTGGCTTTAATATTCTTGCTTTAAATTTTAAATTTTCTCCTTAATTGTTTTGATTTTTCACGTATACGAAAGAAATGAAAAGTATGATCACGTCAGACCGTTCTGTAGTTTTCTCAGACCGTTCAAGAAGCTATGTTAGAATTTTGTTCCCAATTTGGCTAGAAATTTGTTTTATTCCTTGAATCTGAAAGTTTGCAAAATACAGAAATCTGGATATCCAGGGGCGTTTGGATATTGCTCTAAATAGGAGCTTTGTTTTTTGGAACGTGGTGTTTCATGTTCATGACAATTGCTTTCTTTTCTTGGTCCCTTTTCTGAAGCATGACGTTTGATTGTTACCTGAATTTGAAATATACAAAGGATATTATTCGCTAGAAAATTTTAATTTTATTTGCAAAGTTAATTTCTTACTTAGGTTTGTGTAAATTAGGTCTTAGAAGGAGAATTGGTCGTAAGGAGCATTTTCAATCCCAGGTTGGAGTGTAAAGACTTGGTTTTTGCTTTGATGGATTTGTACCAGTTATAATAAGTTTTGCTGATATTGGTTAAGAAATGGGAAGGATAAGAGAGAGGCTTCGCCGCAGCCAATTTTACACATTTTCTTGTCTTAAGCCACATGGCAATGGGAGAGAGGGGCCAAATCAAGTCCAAGGCCCTGGGTTCTCAAGAACAG
Source organism: Ochetophila trinervis (assembly GCA_003254975.1). Taxonomy (NCBI): domain Eukaryota; kingdom Viridiplantae; phylum Streptophyta; class Magnoliopsida; order Rosales; family Rhamnaceae; genus Ochetophila; species Ochetophila trinervis. Next base: position 53,096 of record QANX01000871.1, on the reverse strand, counting down.
TATTTTGTAACCAACCTCTTCTCCATAAGAAGAGTCCCTTTAAATACCGATCTAATTCTATATCAACTACAAAGTACAATTTTTTATCGTTCTTGCCCAAGGCACTTTTTGAGCAATTCAGACGGGTTGCCAACTTGTATTTCCTTTTGACTGCACTTCTCTCACTTACACCAGTTTCTCCATTCTCTCCTGTGAGCATGATTGCTCCTTTGGCATTTGTTGTTGGGCTCAGTATGGCAAAGGAAGCTCTGGAAGATTGGCGTAGATTCTTGCAGGATATGAAGGTAAATCTCCGGAAAGTAAATGTTCATGCAGGAGATGGTGTTTTTCATTATAAGCAATGGCGTGAAGTTATGGTTGGAGATGTGTTGAAAGTGGAAAAGGATCAATTCTTCCCTGCAGATCTACTTCTTCTGTCCTCAAGTTACGAGGATGGAATTTGTTATGTGGAGACTATGAACTTAGATGGTGAGACAAATTTGAAGGCAAAGAGATCTTTGGAAGTAACATTGCCTTTGGATGATGATAGAACTTTCAAGGAATTCACAGGAAAAATCCAATGTGAAGACCCAAACCCAAATCTTTACACCTTCGTGGGCAATTTAGAGTATGATCGCCAGGTTTATCCTCTTGATCCCAATCAGATTCTCCTCAGAGATTCAAAGCTCAGAAATACAATGTATGCGTATGGGGTGGTGATATTCAGTGGTCATGATAGCAAAGTCATGATGAATTCAACGAATTCCCCTTCAAAAAGAAGCAGAATAGAGCAAAAAATGGACTACATTATATACCTCCTTTTCACACTTCTTGTGGTGATTTCAATGGTCAGTTCAATAGGTTTTGCTGCAAAGACAAAGAATGACATGCCAGATATGTGGTACCTTCAACCCAAAAATACTGAAGATATGTATAATCCAGAGAAACCTGCTGTGTCTGGGCTTATCCATCTGGTCACTGCTCTCATCCTTTACGGATATTTAATACCCATCTCACTTTATGTTTCAATTGAGGTTGTGAAGGTTTTGCAAGCTACTTTCATTAACCAAGACATAGCAATGTATGATGAAGAGACTGGGAATACTGCTAATGCACGGACATCAAATCTGAATGAGGAGTTGGGTCAGGTTGAGACAATTCTCTCTGATAAAACTGGCACACTGACCTGCAATCAGATGGACTTTCTGAAGTGTTCCATTGCTGGTATTGGATATGGTACAAAATCTAGTGAAGTTGAACTTGCTGCTGCGAAACAGATGGCTGAAGACCAGGATGAAGATCTTTCCAATTTTCCCATGCATAAAGATAGTAAATCATCAGAAATTGAACTGGAGACTGTCGTTACTTCCAATGGCAGGAAAACTGCCATAAAGGGGTTTAGTTTTGAGGACCCCCGTCTCATGGATGGAAATTGGGTGAAAGAACCAAACAACAATGTATTATTAATGTTTTTCCATGTGTTGGCAATTTGTCAAACAGCAATTCCAGAGCGAAATGAAGAGACAGGCTCTTATACATATGAAGCAGAGTCACCTGACGAAGGGGCCTTTCTTGTTGCAGCAAGAGAATTTGGTTTTGAGTTCTGTAAAAGAACTCAATCAAGTGTGATTATTCGTGAAAAGCATACTTCAGGACACCTAGTTGAAAGGTGATGATATAATATAACTAGTTGCTTAGGCCCTCCCTTTTATCTTTTTTTGTTTTTGTTATTTTTTTTTCCTTTTCTCTTTCCCCCCTCCTTTTCAACGTGGTATCTTAGAATTTGTATTTTGTCTTTGAAAACTTGCAGGGAGTTCAAAATTTTGAATGTATTGGAATTCACTAGCAAAAGAAAACGGATGTCTGTAGTTGTGCAGGATGAGGATGGGCAGATTCTTGTTCTTTCCAAAGGTGCTGACAGGTCAGGCTCACAAATAGTTTCTGTCTCCCAAAAACTAAAACAAAATTTGAGTTTAGTTTTGATCTATGCTGTTTTGTTTTACACTCTTTCACCCCCTCGTATTATCACTTTGTCTAAAATATACAGCATCATGTTTGAACGTCTGTCAAAAAATGGAAGAATGTACGAGGAAGCTACTACTAGGCATCTGAATGAATATGGAGAAAATGGGTTGCGTACATTGGCACTTTGTTATAAAAAGCTAGAAGAAGCTGAGTATTCTGCATGGAACAATGAGTTTCAGAAAGCAAAGACATCCATTGGGGCTGATAGAGAGGCAATGCTCGAGAAAGTAGCTGATATGCTTGAAAAAGAGTTCATCCTCGTTGGTGCAACTGCTGTGGAGGACAAATTGCAAACTGGGGTAGGTAACACATTGATTTAGTTTCATGGTTTTGTTTGATGTACGTTAACTTCATGCCATTTTTCTTATCTTTAGGTGCCCCAGTGCATAGACAAACTTGCACAAGCAGGTCTCAAGATCTGGGTTTTGACAGGGGATAAAATGGAAACTGCGATAAACATAGGGTCTGTCTATGATTTAAAATTCGTGTCTTTGTTTATTTTCTTCTTTATTTTTTGGGTGAAATTGTAATGAAATTTTTGTTTGCATGATGCAGATTTGCTTGTAGTTTACTCCGACAGGGCATGAAGCAGATTTGTATATCAGCAACAAGCCCAGATGCATTAGCACAAGATAGCAAAGAGGTATACATTTCTTTAGTTATAGTTCAAGGATTTCTTTTCAGGAGATTGATTTCAGTTCATGTTAGACTTTTCTGCTTTTGGCCTCTCATCAGGCAGTCAAAGAGAACATTTTGAATCAAATTACTAATGGCTCACAAATGGTCAAGTTGGAGAAAGATCCACATGCTGCATTTGCACTAATTATTGATGGGAAGACTCTAACCTACGCTTTAGAGGATGATATGAAGCATCACTTCTTGGGATTAGCAGTTGACTGTGCATCTGTGATATGCTGCCGTGTCTCTCCCAGGCAGAAGGCATTGGTAGGAGCCCTTATGTTTCCTTTTGTCTATTCATTTTCCCTATTTCCTTCTCTGTTAATTGGTAGGTTTTCTTCTAAATTGACTTGATCTAAATTTCAAGTATTAAATCTATTATACCTGCAGTTAGACCATTTGCTTGTTGGTTAGGCCTTATTTTTATTTATAAAATGCATATAAATATATATTTGCAACAGGTGACAAGGTTAGTAAAAGAAGGAACTAATAAAACTACCTTAGCCATTGGTGATGGTGCAAATGATGTTGGAATGATACAAGAAGCAGACATAGGTGTTGGCATCAGCGGGGTTGAAGGTATGCAGGTTGGTAACATATCTAACTGACTCTCTTTAAATACCTGCATAATTTTTTTGATGGTTCTATTCTTCATTTTTTGAATAAAAAAAATATCATTGAATGGGAGTTATCCTTTATAACATATACAACAGCGAAAATGTACACATAATGTGCATACACATACTGAGACAAGCTCATCTCTCTCTCTCTCTCTACCAGAACAAAATTGACAAAATTATAGTTGTCAATAATCAGCTTATAAATGAAGTGAAACACAAGAACTATGTTTCTGTATTTCATTTTATTGGTAACTTTAATTTTGTCAAGCATGTTAACCATTTGGTTGAGAGAGAGAAAGAAAATCAGTTCTGAATATGTTCTTGTCAGTTGTCACCAGTCTCCTATTTTAAAAGCATGTCTTATTTCTTGATTTACAGTAAAGCTCATAAAGCTAATTAATTATTTACAGGCTGTGATGGCTAGTGACTTCTCTATATCACAATTTCGGTTTTTGGAGAGACTATTGGTGGTTCATGGACATTGGTGTTACAAAAGGATTGCTCAGATGGTAATATTAGGATTCGCCCTTCTTAAGATTTTAAATCAACAAAGTAAAACTTTGCATGTACTGCATGCTTACAGACAGACAATAATCATGCAAATACAAATTTTATGTGCTTGTTTCATATTCTTCAAAATTTGCAACCTATTAACGGTGATTGCTTTCATTCAGATTTGCTATTTCTTCTACAAAAATATAGCATTCGGTCTCACCCTTTTCTACTTCGAGGCTTTTACGGGCTTTTCTGGGCAAGCAATGTATGATGACTTGTACATGTTATCATTCAATGTCATTCTTACCTCACTGCCTGTCATTTCACTTGGAGTATTCGAACAAGATGTTTCTTCGGATGTCTGTTTACAGGTTAGTCCTGATAATTATGCTTTAGTAGAGTCTCATATGTATTTGGCTAGACCTTATACTTAAGCATTGGCCATGTTTCTACAGTTCCCTGCACTGTATCAGCAAGGAAGCAAAAACTTATTCTTTGACTGGTATAGGATACTGGGATGGATCGGCAATGGTGTCTATTCCTCTCTTATTATCTTTTTCCTCAACATTATAATAATGTACGACCAGGCTTTTCGTAAGGGAGGTGAAACAGCCGATATCGCCATCATGGGAACCACTATGTTTACTTGCATCATCTGGACTGTCAATGGCCAGATTGCTCTAATAATGAGCCACTTTACATGGATTCAGCACGTTTTAGTCTGGGGCAGCATTGCAATGTGGTACCTGTTTCTCTTACTTTATGGCATGGCATCTCCATCTTACTCCGGCGATGCATACAGAATTCTAGTTGAAATTCTTGCCCCTGTACCTATTTTTTGGTTATCTACCCTTTTAGTGACATGTGTTTGTAATCTGCCTTACTTTGTCCATATATCCTACCAAAGATGTTTCAACCCAATGGATCATCATATCATACAAGAAATCAAATACTATAGGAAAGATGTTGAGGATGAGCACATGTGGACTAGGGAGCGTTCGAAAGCAAGACAAGAAACCAAGATTGGGTTTACAGCGAGGGTTGATGCAAAGATCAGGCAGTTGAGAGGAAGGCTGCATAAGAAACACTCTACCTTGGCCTTGGGTGCCCATAATACAATCTCTACGTCTTGACGATGTCCATTTTCAGTTTTGAGAATTTATTTTCTAGAGTAATCTGCTTCTTTGCAGTTTTTTTTTTAATCATATAGTAGCCTCTTCTAAGCCATCTCTTTATATATTTTTTTATCAAGTTAAGTGGGGTTTGTCCAAGTCCCATTCACTACAGAGGGAAAAGAAAAAGCAAAAAAAAAAANCACTACAGAGGGAAAAGAAAAAGAAAAAAAAAAAAAAAAAAAAGCATTGGGAGCAGTCTGTATGTAGAATATTTATAAGAACGTAAGAGTTAACAGCTTGTGAGAGTTGTTGTTGATGTCCAGAATCTGCTGTTTTTAAGCTCCCTCATGAATCTTCCTAAACCAGTCCTGAAACTAACATTAGGATAGCCAAGGGAATCTGCAGTAATTTTCTCACTTCTGTACGGTTTTAGGGATAGGAATTTAACAATCCAAGCTTCTTATACATGTAGCAGTTTATGTTTAAAGAATAAAGTTGCAGAAGAAAATTATTTGTTTTCTTCTTGTAAAAAATTAATTTATTTAAAGTTCATAAGGATGTTGGGACCTCAAATTCTTGATCGAATCAGCCTCAGGCAACCAATTAACCAAAAAACAGAAAATTCATGGTTTGCGTGTAGATTTATAACTGTGTTAAACAAAAGAGTTAAAAACTATACTTTATTTCTCTGTGCTTTCTCTTCTCTAGACACTGAAATGCAAATGACCCAGACAACAGTATTTTCTTTCTACTATCTGCCTGACTCTCTCTCTCTCCCCCTGGAGTGCAGTGCTACCATATAGAGCGACCCATATCATTTCTATCCAAGGAAAAGAGAAAAAAAGGACCGATAGCAAAGATATAAATAAGTAAATAAAATCATGCTTCTTTTTCCTCCATTACATACCAATAAGTGAGTGGATAGTAAGTCAGACTCAAAGGCACTCTACATCTTCCTGCTGTTCGAGGACTATGGTGGCAAGAGCAAGTCTATATGCAGACGATCTTAAATTTCTGATGAGAACATATATCTCCTTCCGCCTTCTCTTCACTGGCATCTCATTCCATTGCTCCTCTCTGAGTCGAGCAAGCAGGACTGCCTCACAAAATGCTTCTGCCACTGGCTTCTTGCTGCAGATAAAGGTGCACCCAGCATAGAAAAAGGAGGAGAAAAATAAAAGGTAAGTACATATCAGGATAAATATGAAACTTGGCATTTATTATGTAGCAGGATGCATGTACACTAACCTCCCTCGAACAAATCCAGTTGTGACAAAGCCTACAGGCCACCGATGGGATTCATTATCATTATCATCCTCTGGTATCTGGAGTTCCCACTTACCAGAAGATTGCTCTTTGAAGTAAGATGTAACAGCAGACTGGGGAATTTGAAGTCCTCCCTCTATGTTCTCTGACCTGCAACATATATACACATGAAACGGGTGTTCTCAAATAAATCTGGTTACAAAAACATTAATAGGCACTGTTAAATAATATCGTTATAAATAAAATAAGTATACCTTTCACTCCAAAATATAAATGCCAACCAAATGATGTGTAGATTAGACAGGCAGGAAAAATGAATTTTTATGATACTAAAGGAAAGCCTAATATAGCCACAGTTTTCATGCTGAACTATACTGTCCTTTAGCACAGATCAAGCAAATTAGACCAACAGAATCATCACGTTTTCCATTAAAAAAAAATAAATAAATAAATAACAGAGAATCATCGAGCAACAATGAGCACCCCAAACACACATTTGATACAGCAGACAAAGAAACAATTAACAATGTATAAAACAAATATTTGCATGAAGGAGCACATTTATCTGAAATTCTAGCACTTGTTTATCTACCATATACTCCTTTATCTGAAATAACATATTTGCCAAATGCCACTAACTGGCAATAAAACCATAAGAATCTACTAGAAAATCATTTATAAAATAAAGTATATCATCTATAAAATAAAGTTAACACTAAGGAAAAAAGTTCAAAAATTCATTACCTTGACGTCCACAATGATATATCAGTCAGAAAAGGACTACAAACAACTGCTCCCTCTTCGAAGCGACCTCCCGTATAAGCATGAAGAGTGACTCTAAGGAAACATAGTTTACCATTGTAAATAATATTGGTATTCTGATTTTGGGTCTGCCCAAGTTTATCTCTGTTTTTCATAACCTTTAAGAAACTTGTCATTCTATCATCCACTATTTTGTTTGGAAATAGAAGCAAATCATTGCCTTGGATTTCATTTAAGAAATTAATCAGCATACAAGACGTTCTTGCAACAAAACCATCTAATAAATTACCCTCACCACCAATTAATTTAACATCACTATATGCGCAATCTGAGTTTGGTAGTAAACTGTTATTGTCATTTTCTATACAAATTTGAGGATCTCCCACTCTAAGGAGTCCTCTGTTTAAAGTAACCCAGACACTATCCCATGGTGGTGGAATGGGAACCTTCAAAGGTCTAATAGATGGAGGGCGAAGTTCCTCTTTAAGATTAGAGGCAGCAGCTTCAGTTGTCTTCAAGTATGAATATGCATTGCAATCAGGAAAATCTGAAGGAAAATGTGGCAAACCCACCTGCGAAAGGTAGAAACATTTAAGTCAATGTTTGCTTACCTGACACTGAAAATATTAGACTTATAGTGCACATTCTTACCTCACATGCAATCCAGTGCTTCTCTCTCAAACCTATTGCATGAGCCCCATTAGAGACAAGAGGAATCCAAAAGACCCTGACCCAACTTAAAGGGAGTATAACAGACCACCTGAAAAGATAATTAATAAAAAAAGACTCAAGGTACCAAATACTAACAAAGAATCTAGTCTAGCAGTGGAAAGCAAACATATCAAGCTCTCTCATATGGCATACATGATATAAATCACAAAGTTCAAAAGAAAATGACTAAAGGGATTAATCAAAGTGACCACATTGCTCAGATAATATGCAATATTTAATCATGCGAGGGTATGTATTGGAGAGAGGGTGGGGGGAACTGGTAACTACAAGGCATTTAAATGCAAATCATAAATTATGAAGAAAAAACATGAAACATGCAGCAACTTATTTCATTTGATAAATACTGAATGGAAGAGGCAAGGAAAAATAAATACCCAATATCCAAGCCCTTCTGGTTCTTATTTTTCAAAAGCAGAATAGGGCAATATCTTGAGCACTGAATGTTGGTTGAAGTGTTTGGTATCCCTGAATTTGGATCACCAAGGCAAAAAAAATTCTTTCGCAGATCATGTTTTTCCTTGCAAAGAACACTCTCTTTTATTGGAGGACTTATGCCACTCCTAGAATCCCATAAATCCCTGCCAGAAATAATCCCATTTCCTCCAGGTTCTGAGCACAATAATGAGAGTGACATTTTATTTTTGTCTGAATTTCCTTCTGATGCACATCGCTCAACAATTCTATCTCTCAGAACATCATCTTCCATACCAGTGGATTCTAACTCTAGAACATCTGCAGTCTTTCTTTCATTCCTCAATGTGCGAGGGTCCATGACATGGAGAGACAATATCGCATTAGAAGATATATGATCCTCATTTTCAAGTACAGAAAACTTTTTCATTTTGGTATTATCATCAGCTTCAGAAACTGAATGCCCCTTCAAAGGCCAAGAATTCTCTGAAATCCTGTATGCCCATAAAGTATAACATCATTTAACCACCTCTTCTTATCTAGGTTAAAAATGAATAACATGTTTAAGTACCTTACCAAGTAACAGGACGTAATGTCTTTTGAAGAAGCTGAAATGCCTTTAATCCCATAACTTCTATTTTTGCAAGTTCACCTTCAAGTGAAATACAATTAATCAAGATGCCTCTCTCATCCATCTGAAAAGATGCATTAACATAGCAAACAACTTGTTTAGAGCATGCAAATAACACACTGGTTAGTTTTCCATACTACTGAATAAATTGAACTTTTATCCAACAAACACAATTACACAAAAGAGCTTACCATTCATGATGCAAATGATGCATTCTTATCATGAGTGTTTATCTTTTGTAGCTTATTTTTTTGATGTGCTCAGAAGCCCAAAGAAAAAAAGTTTATGTTTACCTCTTTCTGGCAAGCAAATTTTAGAACACCATATCCTTCATTAAAAGCAGAAGCATGCATCCACACCCAAAGCTGCCGAAAAGAAGAATGGCATTCTGTAATCTCTGGTTTATTACATCCTTCACTATCATGGGCAACATCGGAATCTGTATTCTGACAGCAAGGTCGCCACATATAGATTACAGGAGCAACTGGCTTAGAAACAGGTGCACCAACATGATGAAGCTGCAAAAAACCAGGAACATTAGCTGATCCCTTGAGCTAATGTTCTGCCAAAAAAAAAAGTAGAATGGGATAACCTACCATTGCATTATCATACATGACACCAGACTTGATCGAGTGGGAAACATCTTCAACATGAACCAAAGGAGAAGGAACCAGTACCATTCTCAGAATTGACAACAATGAATCCTGGATAAGAATGATATATCAGACAATAAATATTGCAAATATGATTAGACAAGCATAAATCCATCAAACTGTCGAAAATCCCATGAAGTCGTTAGTAAATACGATGTCAATTATATTCGAGAAGCCACTTTCTCACCCATAAAAGGCCGTACGATATAACATGTGACTATAATCAAAAGAACAACCTCACAATCATAAAAAATTTAAGACATAAAAGAACAAAAAGGGGAAAAAAAGAAGAAGGTAACGCCATGTCTACCTCGGGACCCTCCAATTGGACAGCAACATGATAGCTTGCATCATGAATGAGCACGCCATGTCTGAACCACTTCAACAGAGCTCTAGAACCCCTTCCCCTACATTCTTTTTCTCTAAGTCAGTAATGGATATACAAGTACGGAACATATCATGAGTTTTCTATTATTGACCTTATTCCTTGCAAATTTTACGAACTAACCACAAAACCCACACCGAAAAACCATAGAAATTGATTGAAAAATAAAGAAAAAGAAAACCTTTACCTGCCGTGAAGACCCAGAGGAAGGTGATAACCCCAAAGTTTTGTCATGGTGAAGCGCTTTGCATGCCAAACATGTGTTCTGAGCCATTTTGTCCCATCCCCAGAAGTAGAAAAACCCTTTTCGGGGTTTATTCTAAGTTGAGCACTCCTACGAATGCGGCGAGGAATGCGAGCGTTTTCGCCGCCGTCATCTTTGTCACTACTTTTGTTAGCGCTGCTCTGATCTACAACGCTACGAGTACATCTTTTTTTAGCAGCTTTGTAGGCAAACGACGTCGTACGCCTCCTCTTACTTCTCCGGCACCGGAAATCATTGTCCAACCGGTTTGCTACGATATTGTGGAGAGACTCGAGCTCGGAAGCTCGGGACTCGGCGAATTTCTGGACGTTGATTTTCTGAGGAGGCCTTTTGATTCCACGAGTCGCCATTACCATGAAAATTCCTCGCTACCAAAAGGGTTTACTTTATGCATAGAGGCACTGACGCCAAACTCTCTGTACTAAAACTCAAAGACGGGGATTTCTGGCGGTTGAGTTGGGCTTTTAAAGCCTGTGATTTGCAAAATCAAATAATTAAAAATTAATTTTAGCAACAAAAACGAAAAACCCACAAATTAAAAATTTATTTGATGACTGATACTAATAACTAGTACCAAAAAATAATCCTATTTAAAAAGAAAAAGAAAAAAAGAGTAAGTATCACGGCATGTAATAGTTCAAATTGAAAGATCCAATCAACATTACATGACTTTTTTTTTTTTTTTTTGAATAAAACATTACATGACTGAGTTTGGGTCTTTTTAGACTTACTGATAGTCAACAATAACAAATAATCCTTTTCTTCGTCTTTTTTTTTTGGCTAAAAGAAAACAAAATTATGACTTTTCTTATTCAAGGTGTAAGAATTATATTGTTTTTGACGCCATGTTTTTAATTTCTGGACTTGCGTAAAGGAAAAGAATACTTTGCGACAATAAATATTGTTTACTTTATATATGTATATCATTATAAAACAATAATAGTTCTATTACATTATTCTAGTTATTTTAGATACATATTGTTCTTCTCCAAATTTTAAAAAGAAAAAAAGGATTAATTCGAAGATAATTTTTTTTATCGTTAAAAGCAGAAACTAATTTTTATATATAGAATAAAATTGCAAGACTTGTGAGATTATCATATATACATAATTTGTATAATTAGGTGTAAATAATTATATATAGAATGTAGTTAGAACTTAAAACCAAAGCAAATAAAAACAGTACCGGAATATACCTAAACAACATTGTTTTAACATTAAACTTATTTTCAAAGTTATTCTCCCAAAAAAAAAAAAGAAAACAAGAACTTTTTTTCAAAGTTCACAATAATAATCTTAAAAAAAAAAGAAAAAAAAAAAGTTAACAATAATAAAAAGCATATACTTATTATTTTTTTTCCCCACTTTTGACCATCTCAAAAAATCCAAAAACAACGTCGTCTTCGTTATTTACCAGTTAAAAGACTTTACAATAAAAGGCTGCAACAAATTTGCGGTTGGATTCGATTGGATCAAAGCGCGAGGAAGAGAGAGAGAATATATCTGGAAATGCCTCCTCCTCTGCCTTCTTCTTCTTCTTCTCTTCATATTCCCTCTGTTTTCTTTTTCCTCTCTTTCTTACCCTAACCCTAATTTTATCCTTAAGACCAAGAAAGTCTGCGCTTTTCCGGTTTTGGCCTCAGCTATCTTTCTCATTTTTCATTTCTGTCCTCCACAACTTTGTAACCCCAATCTGATTCTCTTTACGAATACTTTTTGAGCCGGTCAAGCTTATCTACCGTACTCGGATTTCTTCTTCATCGTCTTTTTTTTTTTTTGGGAGATGGGGGGAAGGGGGATTTTTGGGCTTTAGGGTTTTGATTATTGAGCTAGAGTTTTCGTTTGTGATCGTTGATTTTTTTGCTATGGAGCCTCGAGTTGGGGGCAAGTTTCGACTTGGCAGGAAGATCGGTAGTGGATCGTTTGGAGAGATCTATCTCGGTTTGTTATGAATTGTTTTTTTTTTTTGGTGCTTTCTGGTTTTCCATCGTTATGTGTTTATATATGATTGTTTATGGTTTAAAGTTTTATCTTTTTATTTTATTTTATTTTTATTTTAGGTACTAATACTCAGACGAACGAGGAGGTTGCAATTAAGCTTGTGAGTATGGTCTACTTTGAAAATCCTTTGAATTGCACTTTTCTTTTTGGCCTTTAGAATTAGAGGTTTAACTTGGTCAATCTGGGTGCTATATGATTTTGCTTCGTGATGAGCACAGAATTTGATCAACTTGTCTTCTGTGATATTTCTTTTTTCGCTTGAAGTAATTTGTGATTGTTATTTTTTGGGAAATTATTTTGTTTTATATGACTGCGATTGATTTCTAAAGCTATCTATTTCTGAAATTCTCATAGACCGTACGATTTTATTGTCAGTAATGCCAGCGTGGTATGTCTGAGACTGCTCCCCAGTACCGTGGTTCAAGCCTCTCTTGAGTTAGAACGCCCTCTTAAATTTGTTGCTCATAGGAAAGGCCCTTAAGAAAAGAGAACTATTATACTGTAAAAGTGTTTCTATGCCCTTAAAATATTATTGCTCCTCGTCGATATTTCCTTATTACATTGTAGTGGTTCTAGTACAACTTACATCTTCTAATGTTTTTAGTGCCTTAAGTTGGGGAATCGTGTTTCTAACTAAAGTCATTCTCTACTGGATTTGCTGTTGGAAAATAATGTTGACGATTTGTGTGATTTTTAGTGCCTTATGTTGGGGAATTAGGTTTGCCTTTAATCATTTGGATTGCTGCAGTTTTCTTCTTGCAGAACTGTTCTGATGATAAGGAATGTTTTTAACACTTAAAATCTCTTTGTACTCAGGAAAATGTCAAGACAAAGCATCCTCAATTGCTCTACGAATCAAAATTGTATAAAATATTGCAAGGAGGAAGTAATGACCTTTACTACTATCGTTGTTGATTTTTATTTAATGCTTGATGCTGTACTCATGTAGTTAATGTTTGTTGATGTTGTACTCATGTAGTTGATGTTTGTTTGTCAATCTTTTCAACTTTGGCAGCTGGAATCCCAAATGTTAGATGGTTTGGCACTGAAGGAGATTACAATGTTCTTGTGATGGATTTACTGGGACCAAGTCTTGAGGATTTATTCAATTTCTGCAGTAGGAAATTATCTTTGAAGACTGTTCTCATGCTAGCCGATCAGATGGTAAGATTGCATTTACTGGATGCATACTATTCCTGCCTATGTGTATTGATTCTATTTCTATGTAGTAATCATGATATTCATTGCAGATTAATCGAGTGGAGTTTGTCCATTCCAAATCATTCTTACATCGAGATATTAAGCCAGACAATTTCCTCATGGGTTTAGGGAGGCGTGCAAATCAGGTATGTGAAAAATATTTTAAAATTGGAGTTTTCTTTCACTTTCTATAGGGCATTCCTTGATACCTGTTTCCTCATAGGTTTACATCATTGACTTTGGTCTTGCTAAGAAATATAGAGATGCTTCAACTCATCAACATATTCCTTACAGGTTAGTTCTCTTTTATGTTTAATATTGTATAAATTCCTTGCTATAGTATGAGGTTTACAGGTTGAAAGCTGACTGCTGCACCATTTTTTCCCTGGAGTATGCAGCCACTCCCTCTTCCTCTTCCATTTTGTTTCTGTTAATTGTGATAATATGCTTGTTATACACTCATTGTATTATATATGACCAATGTACTATCAGTGGTTTCTCATGGGCATTATCTTTTAAATTATGCTGGATATTTCCCAGTAACATATGAAACCCTTTTCTGCTGACTCATTTGAAATTTGAAGAAAGAAAATTAATAATCATTTGAAAAGCTTTATACTCTACGTGCATTTGTATGTAAGTTTCTGAACTTTTCCCTGTACTAATGGCACAAAATGCCTTATGCAGTAATTGTTAGATTTTTGTGTACTGCACTGGTGGGAAACTATAAGCATATGATATAATTCTACTTCTAATTGCCATCCTTATATTGCTTTGTTGTTTTATTCGTCTGTTATTGTCAGTAAAAAAATGGGTCATCTGTCCTTGTCCAGCCTTCTTGATCTTACCCTTTTTTTTTTCTTTTGCTTTTCAGTTTTTTGGAAACGCTAAATCAATACTTTTGATTTCTAAATTGGTTTTGTTGTCAAATAAAAGGAAAAGAGAGAGAAAAAATATATATATATATATATAATTTTTCTCATACAGGATTCCCGGATGAGATTGGCTCGGGAAGCTTCACTAATTAGTGACGCCTTTGTCACTAATTAGTGACTCCTTTGTCACTAATAGTATCCATCATTCATACTTCTTGGATAATTCTGGATTATTTGTCACGGATGAGAGAATAACTATAGAATATATATTATATATGTATATATAGAAAGTGCTAATTTCTCTTTTTAATCTTTTTCTTGTTTTAAAATGCTCAATGCCATTGCAGAGAAAATAAGAATTTGACTGGAACTGCTAGATATGCTAGTATGAATACTCACCTTGGAATTGGTAAGACTATTGCTCTATCTCTCTTGCACATTCCTCGTGATTCGGTAAATGTAGTCCCTCACTGATTAATGTGAACTTTAGCCTGTTTGAACTCCTAATTATGTTGTTTTAATATGCACAGAACAAAGCCGCAGGGATGACTTAGAATCACTTGGCTATGTTCTTATGTATTTTTTAAGAGGAAGGTAAAATATTCAGTTAGTTCCCCATAATCCATTTTTCCATAAAAAAGTTTCTTCTGTTATAACCTCGTACTTCTATAGTCTGCCTTGGCAGGGGCTGAAAGCAGGAACTAAGAAGCAAAAGTATGAGAAGATCAGTGAAAAGAAAGTCTCAACTTCTATTGAGGTAAAATAGTGTGATGCAAAGATACTGATGTAAATTAGGATAGTCATATGATGCTATGATATTTTGAAACACTGGAAGCTCACTTTATTATTTCCTCCTCAGGCCTTATGTCGTGGGTATCCTACAGAGTTTGCTTCTTACTTCCATTACTGCCGGTCTCTACGGTTTGATGATAAACCAGACTATGCTTATCTCAAGAGACTTTTTCGTGATCTTTTTATTCGTGAAGGTTTGGACTTCCATCATTTTTTATGTTTAATTTTGAGAGTATACCTGCTTTGCTACTTTCACATAGTGCTGTCAATTCTGAAGTTGTCTTAAATAGATTTTCACTCCAGCTTGCTTAAATATATCTTCTTGCTTCAGGTTTTCAGTTTGATTATGTGTTTGATTGGACTATCTTGAAATATCAGCAATCCCAAATCACTACTCCACCCAGCCGTGCTCTTGTAAGTAACAGTGGCTTTATTTTTTTTGATTCATATCTTAAGTTAAACAGCTTAATTAATTGTGCATTTTTCTTTTGTTAGGGTCCTAGTGCTGGACCAAGCTCTGGCATGCCTCCAGCTGTTGCAAATGCTGATAGACAAACTGGTACGTTTTCCATTCTTTTTACTTCCTGCTCTCTTTATTGCATGTTATGTTCATCTTTCTTCTTATGAATTGCTTGTCCTATTTGATTCTATTCAGTTTAGAATATTGGTATTAGATTAATTTATTTTTATTGTACTTTTATTCTAATTGTTACTGTATATGGATATCAGAGTTTTCTTCACCAATATAATTATTTTATATAAACATTATTTTTATTTTTTTCATTTCTTGTTTTTTGCAGGTGGAGAAGATGGTAAACCCACAGGTTGGTCACTTGCAGATCCCTCCCGTAGAAGAAACTCTGGACCAATTGTAAATGCTGGAAGCTTGTCTAAACAGAAAAGTCCAGTTGCAAATGAAGCATCCATGTCTAAAGATGTTCTGGTAAGTGCTTTTCTGTTGGATCTTGGTTTATGAGATTTCTGTTGGCCCATACATTTAGTTATTGACCAGTGTGACAGTAGAGTTAGTGATATCGAAAATCTTAGTTGGACTTGAAATATCTATAATCTTATCAACAAATTTCATCTTCTATTTGTATCACTTCAATACACATGTATTCAATATCAGTTATAGTTTAATGAATATAGTTGTGGGTGGACTTGTTCATTTTTAGCATTTTTAGTTGTGTGAGATAGGGAACTTATTTAATGTTCGTTTTGCTTGGATGCATGCAGTTATCAAGCTCGAATTTCCCACGGCCAAGTGGATCAGCAAGGCGGCCAGCTGTCTCTAGCAGTCGTGATGCAGTGATTGTTGGCAGTGAATCTGATATGTCTCGCCCACAGACCACAGATGCAAGCTCTGGAACATTCCGTAAAATTACCAGCGGACAAAGAGCTTCACCTATTGTGTCTTCAGAGCACACCCGTACAACTACTAGTAGAAATATTCCAAACGGGAAGAACTTAGAGTCCACTCTCAGGGGTATTGAGAGCCTGCATTTTAACAACGATGAGAGGGTACAGTATTAGAAGCGGCCGGCCTCAATCTCTCACTCACTGTAAATTTTAAAAATGATATAATACATTTTTCACGCACTTGGGATTTGTTTCGTCTGTGTATTATGTTTGAAGAAAAAGCTACTACATCTACACTTTGGTGGTTTGGCACTGTAAGAAGTACGCAATAAAGAAGAGATCCAGAAGTGGAAGTGGATTTCCCCAAAGAAAACCACCGAGTTATTGAGAAGGCTTTTTTGTCAATACAGTTTGAGTTTGTGTTACTGGGGTTTCACTTTCTTTCCTTGTTTTTGCTTGTGTTATTTCTTAACTTTTTATTTTAATGATGTATGTGTATGCGTTCACGAAATATCATAAGCTATTTTTGTGGGTGAAACACAAAATAGTACGCTGTGAAACTGTAATTAGATCAAACGTGTGTTCATTTTCGTTACTCTTATTCATTCATATGATGTAGTAAATCCTTGTTATTGCTTGTTCAGGGCTGACTTTTGAAGCTTACCAGCTGTTTTTGGTGAGTACCTGTTTTCTGTGTCAACTTTTATCTTTTTATTCAGAAGGACTTTGTTATGCTGTAAGAATTATTTTTGGAAATTTCTAGTTACTGTGTAATTGGAAAATCTTTGAAACATTGAAATGCCAATGAAATTATTAAATTGTTATTTCCTATGGCTCTATTTGTGTTGGACGGTAAGCATGTGATGTCGGACAAATTTTCAACGACAAAACAAATTTGATTTATTGAAAGCAGGCTCCTCATTAAAATTTTGAAACGATATTGTAATCGAATTTGTGAACATCAATTTTTTTTATCAAAGGAATTTGTATATCAAAATTTGTTTACCAATGGAGTGTTATTAGATTCACTTTTTATAATTTTGTTTGCTCTAGCTCTTAAACGGAAAATTAATAATAGTATACTTAAAAATAAATAATAAATAAATAAAACAATTTTTAAATGCAGTTTATTATTTTTTTAAATTGAATTTGTTCATATAGGGATTTATAGAATTAATTTGTACAATTTGTATTTTATAATTTAAAAAAGTCTCATTTTTTGTTCAATTTAATTAAAATTGATAAATTTTGTCAACTTAGAGATCATGTCCATAGTAAATTATTTTCAAAATTAATTTTTTTATTTTTAGTTGTACTAAAAATTAAAAAAAAAAAACAGAAGAAAAAAACTACAAATTAATTTCAAATTTTATTCCATGTTTTTAATTTTTTTTTTAATTTATGATACAATAAAAAATAAAAAAATAATAATTTTGAGAGTGATATGTTATACATGTTACTTCTAAAATTGACATAATTTATCAATTTTTACTAAATTAGATAAATGTACAACTTTTTTAAAATTAAAATATATATTGTATAAATTAATTATAAAAATTCCTACGAAAAAAAATTTAATTTTAAATAATATTAAAATGTATTTAGACAAAAATAAAATAAAATGGTTTGCCTCCGTGTTTCCACATTTACATCTTCAAGAAAACCAGTTTATGATTTACAAATTGTATGGTATATGCGGCAATAGATAAGCTAATGTTAAAAGTAATAATAGAATAATTATAGACTTTATTTATAGTTTCTCAACTCAGATGTGTCAGAGCTTTCTGTTCAAATTTTGCTTTAAAACATCTTCAATAATTTTTTTTAAAATTTTAAATTTTATATTTTAAAAGCTATATTTTTTTTATAGTTTAATAAATTTTTTAAATTAAAAAATTAAAATTAAAAGTAAAATTTAGCTTTTCAAATATAGAGAGTCAAATTCACTCTCTATATAAAATTTTATTTATTATTCTATAATTTTTTATGTATATTTATAATATACTATATTAATTGTAGTTTTATATTTTAATTTTTTTAATATTACTTTGGTGTAGAAATAATAAAAATAGAGAAAAAATATTAATCATAATTATTTATAGAAAAATACAAAATAAACAGTGATTATAAAGAATATTATTAGAGTTGGCAAAAATTTTATTTTTTATTCTTTTAAAAATTATCAAAATGCTATTTATTTTAAAAATTATATTTTTTAAAATAGAAAACACAGTTAAAAATGCTCCTGCTTATTCAGCAATTAAAAAGTGATCACAGATACATTTCTGTAGCAATTAAAATGCTAAAACAATAAGTTAAAACTAGTTACTAATAAATCCAACAGTTTGTCCTTAACTTTTTATTTTTAATGGATATAACTTATTTAGCTTTTGCCTCTTACTAAGACTATATAATGTTCTTGTAAATAATGGCCGATAGTAGGGATATAGGCAATGATTTCAAATCCAGAAGTTAAGAATACTCGGGCAACTTTACATAAGATGGAGTTTAGTTTTTCTGGGAGTGATAGTGAAAAAGTTGACAGACAAGTCACTTTTACTGCCATTCTACAGAGCTGTATCTCATACGGTTCCTTTTTTTTTTTTGGTTCAAGAATATCTTCCCTTCTTTCACTCCGTTTTGAAGAGTAATTAGGATCAATTCAGTATTGTTTTCATTCATTTGGAATTTGTACTTAGTTCAATCAAATGTCAGATTTTATATAATTATCTTTATTTTCTATAAAATTGTATATTATATTGTTTAAAGTTTTGCATGCATGAAAATGGTAATGCTATAGAAAAAAGGGGAGGAGATGAAAGAAATGAAAAACGAGGGGGGTAAAAACACGATTAATTTCTTTTTATCCGCAATCAAAGTAACAGTTCGAAATTGATTGAGATTTGTTTTCATATTTTCTTTCCCATGTACTCTTAAGGAAAAAGAAAAAAGGGCATTTGGGACAGAGGTAACCCATTGTGACTTTTATAGCTTCGGCAACCTCAGAAACAACTAGCAGCACGAGCTACAATCCCAAAATTGATATCTTTCGCCACATAATTCCTAATGCATATACCCCTACTATGTATCTTTACAATCCAAATCATCGACAAAGAAAAATAATAATCTCTTCTTTTTTACAATCTAAATTTTCAACTCTATTGTTTATGCAAAAACGTATGCACCTGTGTTGAATCACTACTGATCATATCAACTAATAAATATTAGATTATCGTTTTTTTTATATAAAGCAGAAAAGTTTACGTGGAGACCATCAGAAAGTATGTGGAAGAATAAGCGAGTTCATGACCATGAGGATGAGGATATACCTTGGCTCGATGCCCCTCGCCTCAAAATCAATCCACCAAATCTTTCTTTTCTATGTATGATCTCTCTTTGTCTTCTTCTCTTTTTCTTTTTTTTTAGTTAATTCCTTCAATATATAGCTCTTGCATAACTACTATGGCTCTATATGTTAGGTGCCAAAAAGTTTGGAGTTTCCACTTCAAATTTCACCTAATAATTTTGTTTGGCACATGCTATAGTTTATTCCGTCATTAATACTATCTTGTTTTATTTATGCTGAATTAATTTTTAGCTTTAGGCATGTGCCCTTTTCAAATTTCACCTAATAATTTTATATTTTTTGATGAAGGTATAACCAGCGAACCGCTCACAGCTACAATCAAAGTAAAAAAATTAACCAATTAATTCCTATTTGACAGTCATGGTGAATGCCTTGCTTCATGTTTTTCCTTTCTTAATTCCATTCTTCTTCCAAATATTGTTTGGTGCAAGATCTTACTGTATTACAAATTTATTTTTAGCAATTGAATGTCTGTCCTACTTTAGACCATCTTTTGAACACTTAAAAAGACTATCCTAATGAATGTTTAGCTGCTTAGCACATAGTAACTCATTGTGAAGTAGGTGGAGAATAAAATAAACCAAGATGTTGGTTTTCGATGATTGTAAGTATCTGTATGTATTATATATACGATTTGGAAATTTTGCATCCAATAATTCAAGGTTTGTTTGCCCACTTGAAAAAATGATCTAGAATATAAAACCAGCATTTACCATTATCGGTCTCATCAAACACAAGCTAATATAGTATATCCCCCGATAAGGTACTCCATTAACATTTTATACCCAAGAGAAGTATTAACAATCTCCAAATCACTTTCAAATTAAAAGAAAAGGGGAAAAAAACAAAACAAAACAATAGAAACATGGACAATTGTTAATTATTATCATTAGGGAAGATCTCGATCATATGAGTTTAGGAAATTGAAGAACTAACTTAATATTTCTATAAATTTAGTATCATATATTTGTCATTCTCAGAATCCACTGAACAGCAAAGACAATCTACAAACAAGATTGAAATTTTAGTATAGGGATTTTTAATATATTCCATATGGTATCATCCAAGGTGATTCACAAACACACATTCCAGCTTCACAGTTCATACAGAGTTAAAGCAATCAACCAGAGCTGAACTCAAACCCAGAAAGATTTCATCTTTTAAAAGAAAAAGTAAAATTATAAAATTACCCATGAATCACCTCCAGCCATAGATTACTTGGGTGTAAGTGTTCTTGATCCATCTGAAGCTCTTCTTAAAAGACCCTTTCATCTTCCCCTCTACAGCATAAGCCTTATAGCCAGCAACCCTTTTCTTCCTCAGCAACTCTGGATCATTGAAACTCCAACTCTTTGAGGTTGACCCAATACTGCTTTTCCCTTTCTTGATCTTCACCTCCTTGACCATTTGGTTTGGCTGTGAAGCACAAGAACCAGCATAATTGGCACTGTAACACCTCAGATCTTGCATACTCGTTGGACCTGCTCTGTCTCCATTGTAGACCTCCATCTGCATCCCATGTTCTCTATAAGATTTAGATCTGAAATCCTCCATGGAAGGAAGAGCATACAGAGACTGAGAACAGAGAAGGAAGGAGGACAGGACAGGACAGGACAGGGAAAAAAAAGTACAATTGTTTTGGTATGCTTTTGTTTCTGTTATGAAACTTTGTGCTACTTATTGCTATAAATTTCTGTTCACATTTTTTTCATATATATAATATAATATATGGTTTTTTTCTGAAATGTGAGAAAATTCAAGATAAGTGGATATTTTGGGTGTTTAATGGGGACTTTGGTATTATGGGTTTGGTTGGACTTGAAGGTTGGAGGTTGTCACGCTCACGTTTCAAGCTTTTGCTTCGTCATACTGTGGAGTTGCATGAGAAGGGCTGCTTTGTTTGACTGTCCTTTATACACGTGGAATTGTTAAAGTTGACTGTAAAAACTTAAGGCGGCGTCTTTAATTTCTTTTTCTTTTTTATTTATTCATAAACTTTATGTTTGGAATTAAAAAAAAGTCATTGTTATTAAAGTTGTAATTAAAGCCCAAGAGACCTTTCTTTTTCTTTCTTTTTCTTTGTTTTTTGGTGAATAATTAATGCCCAAGAGACCAAATTTTAAATTTTCAGGCATTAAAAAATGATTATTATCTAGCATTCAACTTGTAATGTGTAGTTTTTTTGTGGCGTTGAAGAGTGAGTCTATTGTTTAAGCCGAGACTAAGAGGCTTTTGCTTTTTTAATATTAAAAAAAAAACAAAATTGCATNCCTGTGTGGCTCTTTAAGGCTCTATTTGATAATGACATCTAATAGCACCATTGAAAGGGGTGTTTAGTGCCCTATATATGGAGAGTACTGGACTTCTTTTAAAGTTCAGTGATAACATGTCTAACATTTCTGAGTGGATGTTTAATGCCCTCTATACGGAGAGAAATGAATTTGTTTTAGATTGTTCAATTTACTTGTCAAACATTTACAAGTGTCATAGAAGTTTTTCATAAAGCAAAAAGGATATATAATAGGGAATATTTCATTTACTTAATGTTTGGAGTAATTACAAAAGTGTCCTTCAGACTTCTAATTATATCATTTACACATAGGGATGGACAAAACCAAACTAAACCGTTCAACCGAACCAAACTGGTGCTTTTGGTTCGGTCTGTAGAAGGTAAACGGTTTAGTTTTGTTTGTTATGTAAAAAACCATAACTAATAGTTTAGTTTGTGGTTTAGATGATTTTCAGACCGAACCAATCCAAACCTCCTACATATATAATATATTTTTAATATGTTTTATTACTAATGATAAATATTTTTTATGTTTGGGATGTGTTATGTAATTTTTAGTATGGATTGTAATATTTTTAGGTTGAACTTAGTATNCTGAACTTAGTACTCTAATTAAATTAGTTTGGACTGTAGAATTAAATGATGGATTATTGATTTATACTTTAATTAGATTTTTGAACTATAATATTTAGATGAATAATTAAATTGATATTTCATTAATAATTATGTTGTTTAACTTTTAGTTGATTTTGTAATTTATGATATAAATGAAAGTGCAATGAAATATAGGATGTAAGCCTGCAACAATAACAAATGGGCCAAGATCCAAACAATTCAATCAAACCAAATTAAACCATTCATAAATTGTTTGGTTTTGTTTGGTTTGAGTGGTTCTGACGATTTTATTTTGTTTGTAACTAAATTAAACCGCTAACCACAATTTAGTTTAAATTTTTATAAAAAAACCATCCGAACCAGACCGCACCCACTCCTATAAATAAATATTGAAAGATTATAAATAATTATTGAAACTTAAAAATTAGCTTATTTAATCAATTAATTATCAATTTGACTATCGAAATTGAAAAAAAAAATTAAATATCTACTATATTTCCCTTAATCACTGGATTTTTAGTAAGCGCTAATGGATATAAATATAATATTATTGATAAACAATAAACAAAAAATACATATTTGGTATAATTATTTATTAATTAAGATATATAATACAATTATTAAAATGTTACTATGATTCATGAATATCATCTCAATATCACAGAGTTTTTTGGTTGTTAAAAATTGTTATCTTTTTGATAATTTTGCATGTAAATGACGTGATAACATACCAACTATATGTATCTCTTAATTATTTTATATTATATAGTTTACTTATTTTCAATTGATATGTGATATGAAATGATGCTGAATTACAATCTTTTACCCTTGAATCTAATTTGGCTATTTGCAAATAATAAGATATCATTATGCCTAGAAATTTGAAAATAATAAAATACAAGTATTCTATATTTTTTAATATGTAATTTATGTTAAATATATTTTATCTCTTAAACTTAACTAAAAATCAATAACGTTTCTTAAATTATTTTCATAACACAATTTTTTTTAAGATAAATTAAAGATATGTGGAAATATTGGTAGCAGTTTTAAAATTTCTAATGGATATTATGAAAATTTGGACCAAAAATTTGAAAAATTGATAAGGATACATAAAGTGGAAAGTTTCATAAAAATATCAAAAATTTTGAAAAAGTCATACAAATTTTATCACTTTTTTTTTCTTTCTGACCTAATTGGAAAATGAAAATTTCAAAGAATAATCGTGGAAATATGAAAATTTCTAAGTACTATCGTGAAAATTATCGATGTTTTAGACCTTGGCCACCTTCAGTAAATATATTTGTTGACTGCCTTTATAAAAATGCAATCTTCCAGTTTTGGCCAATGCGTATCATTAAATGGTCAAGAAACCTTATTGCAAACCTAAAACCATGATATTATGGAAATTTTGAGCGAGTTTTTGACCATTTTTTATCTAACTGGGAAATGACTAGCATGTGTGTGTGGTACAATAGCTTCCAACAGCAGTGTCCACTTTGCTTGCCACTTTCCACATAATAAGGACTCTGCTAGGATTATATTTAATGATTGGGAAACATGTAGACTGTTCGTTAATACTAAAATATAGTTAAATGTGGGCCCCAACATACACAATAAAAATATAAAAATAAAAATGTAAATAATCGATATAGAAAATTCTTATCTTGTATATTGAAGTATATCTACAAAATCAACTTACTTGAAAATTAAAATACTTGAATACTCAAACACTGCATTCTTCTTTTGTTAATTAAATTGTAAAAAAAAATTAATTGTTTACAACCCCACATAGAAAACTACATTCATCTTCAAAAAAGATTTTAACGGAGCAAAATATTTCAAGCAACGAAAGAAAAAAAAACAAGTCAAATATGTTGTAAACATACCTTAATTAATATTATTTATATAAAAATATCAACTAATCATTTTCCTCGCCAAGGCTAGAAATAAAGTTGGACCAATCCTGTCAACGCCATACTACAGTAACAATTTAGATCGAGAATAAGTAATATAAACCAATGCAAACTAACATCTTTTCTATAAAATTCTCATGAAAATAATAATAATAATTATGATAATAAAATAGTAATAAGGGCATACAATACAAAGTCCTAACTGAAACAAAATTTGCAATAATAAAGCGCCCACCGCACTGCAATATGGGTAAAGCGGATGACAATCTTCATATATATTGCAATGGTGCAGGACGGCACATCATTAAGTGGTGAGATATGTTTAAACAACATCAGCTTAAGATCCTGGATGGGAAAAAAAAAAGGAAAAAAAAAAGTAGAAAAAAGAGAGGGAAAAACAACAGTACTTGCAAAATTAGAAAAGAAAACCCCAAGCCTGAACATACCAAAAAGAGGCCCTCAAAGGAGATCAGCAACGTTATTTGGCAACTCCTCAATGACCACATTATAGAACTTCTGAATGTCAAACAGCATTCTCTCATCATCCCGAGTCACAAAGTTAATAGCAACACCTTTTCTTCCAAACCGACCACTTCGTCCAATACGATGAAGATAGTTCTCTGGTTGAGTCGGCAAATCATAATTTATGACGAGAGAAACTTGTTGCACATCAATACCACGAGCCAGGAGATCAGTAGTAATAAGCACACGAGAAGATCCAGATCGGAATTCACGCATAATGATATCACGGGTGTTCTGGTCCATGTCACCATGAGTGGCAGAGACAGTGTGGTCACGGCTTCTCATCTTATCAGTAAGCCAATCAACTTTGCGCCTTGTGTTCACAAAAATGACGCTCTGGGTGATGGCCAAGGTTTCATAGAGATCACAAAGTGTTTCGAGCTTCCACTCTTCCTTGTCAACATTGACATAAAATTGCTTAATACCTTCAAGAGTGAGCTCATCACGTTTCACCAAGATCCTCACAGGCTTGTTCATAAACTTTCTTGTGATCTCAAGCGCTTCTGGCGGCATTGTAGCAGAAAATACCCCAACCTGAACCTTTGATGGCAGAAGCTGGAAGATATCGTAGATCTGACAACCAGAATACAGAAAAAATTAAGCTAGTTACTCCAAAATCTCAAACCAAGTCACAGACAAGAAAAGTAGGTATGATACGTCTAAAAAATAATTAATAAGTAAAAAACTTAATCAAACAAAAGTTAAAATAGAATATGACTCAGCAACACAATTTAAAAACTGCAAAGTAATAAACAGGACAGGATAATTTGTGTTCTCTATGCTCTAGAGAAAAGGTTCAGTAAAAGTCACATCAAAACATATTATATTCTGAATTTATGCTGTAAGACCCCTCATAAATCAATTATCAACTGTAAATGCAAATAAGCTACAGTATGATTGCCAAGTGAAATTCTATATATGCTTTATCATGATCCATGCAAATCAACAATTAACCCCAAAAAGAATTTTGATTCATTGAACTAACTAACCTGATCCTTGAAACCACGAGAAAGCATTTCATCAGCCTCATCCAACACAAACATCTTAATGTAATCTGGACGAAGAGACTGCCTTCGCAACATGTCGAACACACGACCAGGAGTACCAACAACAACATGAACACCGGCTTGAAGGATGCGTTGATCCTCACGAACACTTGTCCCTCCAACACATGCATGCACCTTGACACCTAGGTAATCACCAAGTGCTCGCATAACCTTCTCTATCTGTTGTGCCAGCTCCCTAGTTGGTGCAAGAACCAAAGCCTGACACTGGACCAAACCATAGTCAAGTTGCTGCAAAATGCCAGAACAGAAAGTTGCTGTCTTCCCTGTTCCAGACTGAGCCTGCTGAATCACATCAAGGCCTTTGCAGAAGGGAACAATTCCTCTTTGCTGAATTGCAGATGGTTTCTCAAAACCTTAAGAACAATTAATAGATATCTTATCAAGACATTACGAAACAATTTAAACAATCATAAACATGTCTCACATAAATAAACCACTTGATGATAACAATTAATAGATATCTTATCAAGACATTACGAAACAATTTAAATAATCATAAACATGTCTCACATAAATAAACCACTTAATGATCTTAAACCCGGGGAGCATTTTTGCATATAAAAAAAGAGCAAATGGCCTTGCGAAAATATAACAGAGCCCAAACAAACCTACCATAAGCGTAAATGCCCCTCAAGAGGTTTTCATGCAATCCCATAGAATCAAAACTGTCATAGACCTCATCATATGATGTGAAGAAATCTTGTCCATCAGTAGACAGCCTAAAACAGTAAATAAGTCAAAATAAATATTAATACTGGCATCAAATCACAAATGCATTATATAGTTAAGTAAATGAACGCAAGAAAATTTGACATAAGACGCCAGTCAAAGAACTAGAAACTTACAACTCAGTCATTTTAGCGTCATACTGACGCGCATCAAATTGAGATCCTTCTGGAGCCAAACCAGCCATTCTGCACACAAATTATAATTTGTAAAATTACTGCAAATCAATTTTTAGCTGGGCACAAATCATAAAGAAAAAGATAGTCCACTACTTGTCAACTTAGTACAGACTCTTGTAAATAAGACACTGCATCAAGACATTTGCAACAATCTAAAATATCACAGAAGAGCCAAACTTGCAAACCAAATGAATAGGAGTGCAAGCATTAAACTCCTGTTTTAATTTCTGGAGAAGATATTGTAAAGGGCTGATATCCACTTGGTATCTTGGACTTTTGTCGCAAGCAAACAGAAACAAGATTGCCCACTCCTCCAAAATTCAGCAAGAGTCCAGCACATCATTAGAATAAGCCGTTTCAAGAAGAAAGCAAATAACTTTTAGTGTCAAGGTCAGGAAATGGACAAAAAAATTGCAAGTCTCACACAGAACCATTTCAGACTAGAGATCCATTATACTTTCCACTGTTACGAAAAACGATGGAAACCTTAAACTTTCTCATAAACATATTTTATATGTTCCTCCCCCTTGAAGAAAGAAGGAGTGCAACTCTATATAACTAAGATGCTAGGCAGCTAGGAGTGTTTGTATTAAATAACACACTGAAAATAAATACACTTGTTAATATGCTCGCTGTGCTCGTTTCAAAGACCCATGAAGAGAGATCAGCTCCACTTCGTACCCAAAAAAATCAAAAAAAGCCAAAACCTATAAGTTCTTATTTGACAAGCTCACAGATCCCCAAATCTTGTGCTTCAGTGGAAAATAACCCCACCCACAACTGGGTTGCTACAAGATAATTTTAAAAAAAGTAATAAATTTGATGCAAACGAAAATACAGGGCTTTTTTAAATAAAGTATACACCCCCAACCCCATACACCAAAAACTAAAATAATTAAAGTCATTTGTTGATTTCCTCATAGTTTCTCAGCAACCAAACGATCTCTTCTACGAAAAAGAGATCCAGAATTGACATAGAAAAAAAAAAAAGAGCAAACAGATGCGACAGATCCCAGACAATAAAGTAATCAAGAACCAAGCAAACACAAAAAGTAATCAATAAAAATCAATCCTTAACATCCCCAAACAATCAACAATATCAGCATCAAATACACGTAGAGATAGATATACAGAGGGCGAAAATATTGAAAGAGATAGACCTGATAGCAGTGTGATGATCTTAGAGAGAGAAAGGAGTGGTAGTGAGAGGTAGAGAGAGAGATATAGAACTTTTAGGATGGTTTTTAGATAGAGTTAGGGTTTTCCCAAACTCCTCGGATCTGCGCCGTGGAGTTGAAGGGAGGCGATAGTTGAAAGAGGCAGTGTTTATATTCTAAACTCCTGTGTCTCTCTCTAGGTTATGTAACCCTTCCCCTCCCATGTACTTATTTAGATTCCCCAATTTGCCCCCTTCTTTTTCTCTTATTATTTATGACCTGTTTGGTTTGTATTGTATTTTTTTATTTTTATTTTTTGTTTGGTAAATGGTNCTTTTATTTAATTGTTTTAGAATTTTTAAAATTTAATTTTTGAGCTTTTTTAATTTAAATATTTGACATTTGATCTATTTTTTGCGCCAAAAATTTGTTGTGCTTAAATTTTATTTAAAATTTTTTTTTTCAAAACTTAACACATAAATGATTAAAAAAATAACATGACAAATAAATATATTAAACTAAAAACAAACAAAATTACTACATTAATACAATAATCCAGTAATCCAACTCTAAATTTAATCTAATACAACAAAGCTTAATATTAAACTAATTGACATATATTTTATAAAATAATCGCATGACCAGGCGCCTAGAGTTGCGCCTAGCAAGGTCTGCATGCTGGGCTACTTGAAGACAAAAACAAAAAAAAAGAATCGCTAAACCAGGCGCTGGTAAAGCCTGCTAAAAAAAAAGTAATTGGTTAAGTTTGGATCAGTTTTTACCAAACCGAACTGACTATCAACTTTGAATTTTCAAAATCGATCAAATCTAATTACACTAAAGTAACCGATTTAAACAAGTTGGAATGAATTGAATCGGTCGGTTTTATCAGTTTGTCGATTTTTTTGCACACCTCTATGAATAATCATAAAAAAAATTTGAATTTTGTCATACTTTTCAATATTTTCCAAATGAATGTTGTAAAAAACATACCCTGACTCTCTAATAGGGATCTTTATCAGATGGTTGGGATAATTATAAAAAATAATTAGTTTTACATGCATTTTAAAATTTTCTGAATGAGTGTGGTAGGGATCTCTATCCCGACTCACTAATAGAGGGCCCTACCAATGTGTTATGATAGTCATTGAAAAAAAAAAAAANAAAAAAAAAAAAAAAAAAAAAAAAAAAAAAAAAAAAAAAAAAAAAAAAAAAACCTAGATTTTTCTTGCTTTTTAAATTTTTTGACTGGATGTGGTAAGAGCCGCTCTTATCCAACTTGCTTTGACAACCAAAATTTATATTTTGCGGCATGACTGACTCTCTAGTAGGGGTCTTTAATTATCAGAGAGTCGGGGATATTATAAAAAAAATTTAATTTTGCATGCATTTTAAAATTTTCTAAATGAGCGTAGTAGGGACTTCTACCCCGACTACTAATAGAGAGGCCCTATCAATGAGTTGGGATAGTCATTAAAAAAACTAGATTTTTTGTGCTCCTTAAAATTTTTTGACTCTTAGCCAACTCACTTTGACAACGAAAATCTATATTTTACGGCATAAAATATTTTAAACTTTAAAATTGAACCCTAAAACTATATTTTTGATGATAAAAGAAAGTTATTTTATAGAATTTAAAATTGAATTTAACTTCATTTATCACACATAAACACTCAAAATGAATAATTTTGATCAAAAAATCCAAAATAGATACCTAAATGAATATTTTTCTTTTTTTTAGTTAAATTTATAGTATTTAAAAGAGTCAAATATAAATAAAAATGGAAGCAAAAAATAAAAATACGTTGGATCAATTTTGTTAAAACCTACATATATAGAAGATGAAGTCAGGCATTTTGGGAAAGGCATGGCATGTGAACACTGATGCGTGGGAAATTTTTTAATTTTTTAAGTTTGGCATTTTTTCTTTATTTGTCCCTAAAGGTGTCCATTCGTACCAAAAAAAATAAATCAAAACAATTGTTTCGGTTTTGTTATTTCATATGTTTCAAATATATGGATGCTTTAATTGGTTTAATTTGGTTGAGTTGCATAAGAATTCAAACGTTTTAAAATTTGGCCAATTAGTATTTTATTCTTTGAATGATCAATGTTATCATCGTTTTCTAATCAAATTAAAACAAAAATGTTTCAATATGGAAACACAGCCAAAACCTCTGTAACTCCGTCGAAAAGGTGACCAAAAAAGAGAGTTTCCATCGTATTGGATTGCAGGTCACGTGGCCTATAAACTTGTAAGCGAGGCGATCCACAGGAGGTTAAGACGACGACGTTAGCAAGCCTTGTATGTTGATGTCATTATCATAATTTTTTATTTCTTTTTTATTTTAAAAAATAAAGGAAATTTTTTTAAAAATAAATGTTTTACATGGATTTTTTTTTTCCAAAAGAGAGTGGTTTAAATGGTAAAAAAAATTTATATTTATAATAAATAATTTTTCCCTAGTTTATTTTTTCTAAGTAATTTTAATAAAAAAAGGTAATTGTTATCTTATTGAGTTTTTTTTTTTACCATGCAATGAGTTTCTTTTGATTTGTAAATTAATTAAGAATTAATATCATTATTTGAATTGTTTTCTTTTTGGAAGTGGAGTATTTTTAAAATAATAAAAATAAAATAATTTAGTTTTACTTACCAAAATATTTTTTTCCTAACTTTATTTATAAATAAATAAAAGGGAGAGAAAGGTGGAGAGGAAGGTGGTATATTTTCTTATAAATAAATAAAAAGGAGAGAAAAATAATGTTTTATCTCATTTTCAAATGGATGAAAATGATAATTAAAAATTTATTAATGACTTCTAATTAGAGTTTTGACTTTTTGTTATGTCATAAATATGTACGGTCAAACTCATTATGTAATTTGAATTTATGGTTTTGTACAAAAGCTAAAGTAGGAGAGTGACCGTAAATTCTAAATAGATAATAAACATGTTAGTTAAATCATGGGAATACATAACATTAAATAGCAGCTACTTACTTATGAAATGCTTTTATGTTGATTAATTATAAAGTTATAGGAAAAATTTATGGATCCATTCACAAAAAAATTGCCAAAAGAAAAGTGAACTGCTCATTGAAAAAATGATATATCAACTTACTACTAAATAACTATCACAGTAGAAGCCCAACCTAGTTCAATGGAGATATAAAGATCTACGTCATTACTCTAGAAAATAGGAATTTAGTTCATAATATGAAAAATATAAACCTTAACAATTAATTTTAACATTGCATAGAAAAAAGAAATAAGAGATAAAGAAGAAAATTAGGATTGAAGCTACCAAATCCTCCTTAAGCCTTCAAGTCTCCTCTTTTTTCCCAAAAAAGGCAGCCACCCATCTAAAACCCTATAGCTCTATTTAAGCCTTCAAACTATTTATAGCTCTATCAAAAATGGAANATTCTTTGTATTCTCAGTAGGTGGGTATAAGTGGTAGCGCCTAGTACTCTTTGAGATTAACAATTTGATTGGTTTAAAAATTAAAAATATTTTATAAAATATATAATTAATTAATAATTATATATAATTTTTATGCATATTAAAATTGAATTTTTTTTAACTAATTGTATATTTATGCTATTTAAATTTAAACAAGATATATTTTTATGCTACATATACTGTAATTTATATTTTTTATTGGAGATGCTTTAAGCCCGCAATAATCAAAATTCATAAATCAAATTATCAAAAATATAAAATTAAAAAAACAAATATAATAAACTAATGCAATTTTAGTAAAGTGGGTGAGAGTGAAATAGTCAAAACTTAGTTCAAGAGCTCAACTACTATTCACATACACTTTGCATCATACAGAAATTGGTTTTAACCAAATTACTACACAAACAGAACACCAAAATCCATAAAACAATCCCCGCACAACAGCTCCTACACTTCTTGTCTAAATATATTATCAAAAAAAAAATACACTTACTTGTCTAAAGAAAAACAAGTTTAAAACAAAATTCTAATTTCCCTTCAACCAACTACTCACTTACCTTCTTAATAATTTTCAACTTCGAAACCAAATTTCAATAATTCAAATAAACATAGAAGCAACAAATAATACTTAAATTCATTGAAAAGTCATTAACAAAATCTCAAACCCACAAACAGTCATACACACGGCAAAAACAAACAGGTCACTTGTACAATTTCTATAAATCCAATGTAAAACATAATCTCATAAATATACATCATCCAACAATAAATAGCACCATTTCTCAAAACCAACAAAATTCCCATTCTAACAACCCAACACTAACGACAGTAACCTAATTCCGAAGTCGACAATTTTCAAACTTCCCCCACTCAATTTCTAGCTATCAAAACATAAATCAAACTAGCCAAGTTGAGAAGTTAATGAGATTAGGCTCCAAAATCCCCAAATTGTTAGCTTTTCAACCTTAAGACCGAAGCTGCTCTTTAATGGTAGCCTTTGAAATACTCAAAATCCTTGGTACATATAGCTAGGAGAAGGCAGAAGGTGTTAAGATGAACAAGTGGGTATGAAGATCAGGCCAAGAGGTGATCAAGAAAATGAGTTTTCCCGTAAGGATGGGTTTTTGGTGGTGAGGGATTTCCAAGTGGTTATGGCTGAAAATGATTTCTGATCACTCTCTAAAGTGTTCTAAACATCAATTCTTGAACGATTTCAACCTTTTTTTTCGAAAGATTTTAAAGATTGAAGAAATTTTTAGTTAGGTTTATTGATGGTGTGGGTCAAACTTCGTTTCTTTACAACTCACAAATGGAGGTGAAATTTTCCAAAAAAAAGTACGAATTCGAGCTCAGAAGGTCCAAAAAAAGAAAAAAGATCCATCATGACGCCTGAAGCTCGCCAAAAATCGACAATTGAAGAAAATGATTATGCCGATTTTTTTTTTTTTGAATTTTTTGGTGATTCAGAAGATTTCTTGGTGATTTCTCGACGTGAATGGGTAAAAGGGAACATGAGCTTTCTTTTCCAAGTGATGGGCCGACTTGATGTAGCAAGAAAATGGACGATTTTTAACGCAAAATGGACATGCACGGGTTCGGGTTTATACCACAGGGGTTTGTGGAGGTATAGAGAAAGAAGAAGATAATATATTTTGATACTATGTGTCGTGCTGAAATATTTTAACAGATTTATTAAAATCTATAAAAATCTATGACTAAAAAAATTATTTTAAAGAATTTGAAATTTTTAAGTATTTGAAAGCCTGGAAATTTTCCTATGTATAAATGGGTCATCTATCATGGGCAAAGTTATCAATACTATCTGTCCAAATGTGACAGCATCAAATGTCGCAATTGTAAGAACGAAGACTTGTGACTAGCTTGGACATTATAACAGATGTTGCTCTCGCTTTTATTAAAGCAAGCATATATGTCACAATTGAACATCTTCATATTTATGACAGCTTCTCAATGTCACTATTATTTAACAATGCAAATGTGACAAAATCATAACCGACACTAATTCTATCTGCATATTTATAATAATTTTTACCCTGCAATAGTGATGACAATTTCTGTTCGATACCAAATGCTTTGCTGAAAATTTAAATTTTTAATAATGCCAACTGGCATTACTATTGTCATAATTATACAAACATGACAGATATAGTGTGACAGAATTTAATTTTACATCACACGGGATAAGTTTTCAGTAATAAAAAATTGCTTGTCACTAAGCTTCACCAGGCTTTTCCATTACAAATTACACTTTTTTTTTTCTTTTATAGAATATGTGGCATTTGATAATTTAAAATTGTACTTACTAATGATATAGTTTGTATCGTTTACTATAAAAAAAATAACACTGTCTCGTGCAAAATTTTCTCGTGAGAAAGACAAAAATGAGAAGAGAAAAAATATTGATGTCGGCATCCCATGCCCGTATTCATAGACAAACTGGGTGATGGGCACCTGTAATGCACTAAATGTATGTCCATATTTGGCAACATTAATTTTATGTTACAGTTTATTAAGTGTTGATTTGTGACATTATTTCTCTTCACGTTTCATCCATAATATAATATTAATTTCCTTTCTGATTCATTAGTGACGCAAATAACATTTTATTGTCACCCATTGCTTCAAATTACTTGAAAACCTTTTGGCGCCTAAAAAATAGACCCATTGGTGACACAATTATTGATGGTATTGAGCACACCACGGAATTTAATTTTTCAGTGACCATATCCGACGCCTTATATCGCTAATGGCAACTTTCCGTGACATACAAATTGACTGTTAAACGTTCCTATATATATATATATATATATTTTTTTTTTTTTTTTTT
>QANX01000871.1:5775-18312 GCA_003254975.1 Ochetophila trinervis | reverse complement strand
ATTTTTTTTTTTTTTTGAATTTCCAGTTTTCCGGTCAGCTTGAAATCAGCGGGAAGAAGATTGACGCACTGCACAAGCAACCACTTGAGCCCATTGCTTCAACCTCGTCTTCACCATCTCCGCCTTGTCACCTTCAAAATATTTAAATAATTTACTCAATAAATATAATCAATATTTCCAAGAGAAAGAAAATTCACTATCATAAATTTACAAAATTCATGCACAAAATTTTCCCAAAAAATAAAAAAATTATGTACCTGGACTGAACAAGTTGTTGCTGGAAATTCCAGCAGCATCGCTATCAGAAACAATAGAAGCCGACGACGAAGACGAAGACCTCGACAAGCTATTACTGTACTGCTTATTAACAGCGCAGTAAAACCCAAGAGCCGGTATAGTATCNACCTTCAAAATATTTAAATAATTTACTCAATAAATATAATCAATATTTCCAAGAGAAAGAAAATTCACTATCATAAATTTACAAAATTCATGCACAAAATTTTCCCAAAAAATAAAAAAATAAAAAAATTATGTACCTGGACTGAACAAGTTGTTGCTGGAAATTCCAGCAGCATCGCTATCAGAAACAATAGAAGACGACGACGAAGACGAAGACCTCGACAAGCTATTACTGTACTGCTTATTAACAGCGCAGTAAAACCCAAGAGCCGGTATAGTATCCGAAAGCCTCGGATCCACATCAGAAGATTCGGCATCGAATCCGAATCCGAGCTCAAGACAAGCTTTCAGTTCCTCCAAATCGTCGTTCGAAACGCTTTTGCTTCGCCATAGACCGCCGCCGGCAGTATACGAACCCTTCCGTCGCTGCCAAGCCTCGTAGCGGATCGCGTCCTGCGACCACGACTGCTGCTTGAGGAGAGGCCTCGGAGCCGGCGCCGGCGCGTGGGGCTTCGACATCGTCTGCCGCCGAAGAACTTCTCGGCTTCGGCCAATTTTTGGGGTCGGTGGGGTTTGGTGGTGGTTTTGAGTTTTTTAGGGCTTCGCGAGTAACAGCCGTATGGGTGTGGTGGCGGGGGAGGAGTTTGTTTTTGTATTGTTTTTTATACAAAGGAAGTTTGTTTGTTTGGTTGCCACGTGTTCGCCGAATAGGTAATGAGGTTGTTGGTGGACCCGGTGCGCTTACTGTGGGTCTCTATTGCTGGCTTTGGTAAAGTGGCCCCACTACAGTTTTTTTTTTTTTTTCTTTTTTTAATTATTGAATTTTGACATTTTACTGCACATTTTTAATTGTAGGACAGGTGAGTCAACTGAAGGATGTAGGATATTCTATCACTGAGATTTTTATTCCCATATAAAATGTATCATAAAATTAAGAGAGTCGTTTTGGGTTAAATATCTGAATAAATAAATTAATACATATCCGAAACAAAAATATCTGAATAAATAAATAAATCTCAAGCACCAATTAAGTTAAATTCATTTTAGATAACAAAAAGGGTCTGGAACTGGTAAGTCAGGGAGGGACCTAAAGATTTTTGCGTTGCGAAAGAATGAAGCGAATGCCAAAGTGGAGAGAAATGAGTGGGGACAAGCTGGCTATTAGAATGTGGGACTCAGACAATTCAACGTTTATAATAATATTATTCGTTTTCTTGCTGGCTCTAACTTTGGAATATTCTTGACGGGCAAGAAATTGGTGCTTTCTTTTCCTCCAGATAAGCATTATTGACCACTGAGCTGGCCTCTAGTTGGCAAAAAATAAAAAAATAAAAAGAACCCAGAAAAGGAGGGGAAAAAAAAGTTGAAAGAATCTAAGAATAATTTATTGATAAGCAAAATGTCACCAAAAATCTCCACAAGAGCAAATTCCATCCTTGAAATGGTGGAAACGGTTTGCATCCCTCACAATGATCTCCCTCTCAGTTATTTTGGATATGTATTTGGTTGCATTGTGGCAATCCCCACAGACCCTCAAGTTTTTGAAAATCCGGATGGGAGTTTTAGGAGGAGTGCTGATGATTCCAAATGCAATGGCCAGTCTTTCGCTGTGACTTGTGAGGATGTGCTCCTTCTCATCCTCCTCCACATCCTGCAACACAAAGCTGTAGTCGGGAATGTAACCGAGGTTCTTCATTTTTGCAGTCAGGAGCCTCAGTTCTGTGTATATCTCCTCGCTTTTTGGATGAGATTGGTTCCCTGTATAAAAGACATCGACTTTGTTTTTTGCTTCTATGGAGCTCCATCCGGGAGTCTTCCTCAATCCCTTGTCTCTGGCTAGTGATCTCACTTTATCCACACCCTCCCATTTCCCAAAATTCGCATAAATATTCGATAACAGAACGTAGTAGCCAACATTCTCTGTCTCAACTTCGAATAAGCTATCCGAGGCAAATTTACCCAAATCGACATTTCCATGTATTCTACAAGCTCCAAGAAGAGCACCCCAGATAGAAGCATCAGGCTGCACAGGCATATTCTTTATGAAATTATAGGCTGTTTCTAAATGCCCAGCTCTACCAAATAAATCTACCATGCACCCATAGTGTTTTAAACTAGGCTTGATCCCATACTCTTTCTGCATTGCATGAAAGTACCGTTGACCTTCATCAACCAAACCGGAATGGCTACAAGCTGATAATAAAGATACAAATGTCACATGATCTGGTTTAACCTCCGTAAATAGCATATTTTTGAATAGCTCCAGTGCTTTATCTCCGTGGCCATGAATCCCATGACAGGATATTATAGCATTCCAAGGGACTGAGCTCTTACGAGGAACTTCGTAGAATAATGACATTGCATCATCTAATCTGCCACATTTTCCATACATGTCAATCAGGCATGTTCCCACAAAGAGATCCAGGTAGAGACAGTTCTTCATAACCCGTCCATGAATTCTCATTCCTTGCTGCAAGGCTCCTAAATGTGAATATGCTGGTAGAATGCTCACCCAAGTACCTTGATTTGGAATTATCTCTGTGCATTCTTTCATCATGTCATATACTTCAACTGCCTCACTTGCAAGACCATTTTGAGCATAACCTGTGATCAAAGTATTCCATGAAATTACGTCTTTGATAGGAAGGTCTTCAAAAACAGTACGAGTGGAATCTATATCACCCAATTTTGCATACATGTCCATAACTGCATTTCCAATGACAACATCTTGCATAAGCCAGCCCCTCCTCAAAATGAATCCATGTACAGACCTACTTTTCTGAACATCTGTTAATTGAGCTAAAATGGAGGCCAAACTTAACAGTGTCAAGGAATCAGGCTGAATTCCAATTTGCTGCATCTTCTTGTAGAATCCAAATGCAGTTATTGGCTCATCATTCTGCTCATATGCAGCAATTATTGAGTTCCATGACACCAAATCCCTGATCTTCATTTGATCAAAAACCTTCAAAGCATGATCCAAGATACAAAATTTGGCATACATATTAACCAAGGCATTACATACAAACAAATCAAATTCCAATCCATGCTTTATGACATATAAATGGATCAGTATTCCGCTTAACATATCATCAGATTGGGTACAAACAGTGAGTAGACTAGAGACAGTTACAGGATCCATCTTTTCCCCCCCTAACCTCATTTCATTCAAGACATCTAATGCCTCTGCAGCATTCCCATTTTGACAAAACCCAGAAATCATTGCATTCCAGGAACCCATATCTCGAATAGGCATCTCATTAAATAGTTTACGTGCAATAACAAGAAGGCCAAACCGTGAATACATATGGATCAGGGAAGCAGCCACGAAAACATCAGACTCAAAACCCAGCTTTTGAACCCAGCAATGTATCTTCTTCCCATCAACTAGATTGCCACAAGCTTTTAAGACAGGAGGAAAAGTGTAGAAATCAGGCCGAAAGTCGGACGTCAACAGAAACTGATAGAAACATTCTATAGCTTGTCGGAAACGGCCACTGCGTACATAAGCAGATACCATTGAGTTCCAGGTATAAATGTCTTTCTTTGGCATCTGATCAAAGGTGTGGCGAGAGAAAGACACGTCACCAAGGTAGGCATAAAGATTAACAAGCTTGGCAGCAAGAAAGATGTTTTCAACTCTTCCGGAAACCACAAGAAGGGAATGGAGGCACTTAGCAAGGTGCACTTTTGTACAGGATGGGAATAGAAAATCAAAATCAATTTTTTTATTCTCATTTTCAAAGCCATTAGTGGGAAACTGCAAATTATCTGTCACTGCTGAAAAAAAAGAGCAATGGGCTTGAACTGAGGGTAGAAATTTGAAAATCTGCAAATTTTTGCAGGCAGGCACCAATCTAGAAAAAAGAAGCATAAACCATTAGCAAGGAAGTTGTAAAAGTACAAAGCAAACACCAGGCAGTTTTCGGATATAATCTACAGGAACAATCCAATAACTCTCCTCCACCCCCCAAAAGAAATATAAAGAGACGGCACACAAACATAAATAATAAAATAAAAGTTAATAAATCTTCTAAATAGAAAAACAGATCCAGTTAAAAAATGAAAAATCAAACTAAAAAAATAAAATCAAATCAAAAGTGATATTGCATTGCACAGTTGCATTGCAACATCAAATCTATGAAAGGTGTCTTCCAGGCTAACATGTTTGATCTTATTATACATTGCTAACTTTAACATAAAAGAACGCAGATAAAAATGCATCAGGGCTAAAGCAGAAGCTCTGCAGAGAGGTCCCAAATGTTTTGACAAATGCATAAGCAGATTCGAATTTGTTTTCCTTCATCTTAAAACTACTATTTCCCACTTTTCTACATTTTAAAGAAAACTTTCAATATATGTCTTTACCCTTTCAAATTATGAAGAAAGCATCTTCCTAAATGTGATTATTAAACACATGAATTATATCAATAACCAAATCCATCCTTTCCTGAGTTTCCTCAATAATCTACAATATTAGTTACATGCATGGCATATGAAATCTTCTGTATTGAAATAAGTACTGGAATTACACGTCCAAACTATTTCTTTATTAAATTAATTATGCCTTTTACTTGCTACTACAAATCATAGTGAAATAATATTGGTCATGTACATATTCAGCGATACTTATTTAAATTTAACAACTGGAATCCAAGACAACTGCCCAGTATATAGAGGAGTGTTCGTCTGATAATATCACTGAATTTGTGAAGAAAATATAATATCAAATCTCTTTCTTCTTAGTTAAACTAAATTTGTCTTTTGTGGAAAAAAATCCATGACTCTACTCAAATCCGAAATGATGAGTCTTCTCAAACCAAAAGCTTCAACAAATTCCAACTGACATAATCACAATCCCAAATACAGTTTGAATGTGACAAACTGTTTGACAAAATAACAAATAACCTTAATAACGACAAAATATACAATGGAATAGTAAATCCAGAAGAGCATACCTCATGTTGAGACTGCAGCTCCTGCTTGAATACAGTCTGCACCAACGGGCCAGGAAACTAAAAAACAATCCTGCAGACCAACCCAAAGCTCATGTTAC
This sequence comes from Ochetophila trinervis, assembly GCA_003254975.1. Classification (NCBI taxonomy): domain Eukaryota; kingdom Viridiplantae; phylum Streptophyta; class Magnoliopsida; order Rosales; family Rhamnaceae; genus Ochetophila; species Ochetophila trinervis. Next base: position 12,854 of record QANX01000871.1, on the reverse strand, counting down.
ATGGGGTACTGATTTAACAAAGCTCATGTTCTTCTGAAGTTTTGGAAAGGGAAGTGGTAGAAATTTTTTTACTGCTTAGTAGATTACAACCAAATAGAAACTGGCTTAAGTGCTCATTTGTGTGTATTGTAGCCTTGTAGGCAATGTTATAATGTGTTAAAAACCTTTGGCCAACATTGAGCACTTTCTACAACTCTGCTAAGTGCAAGATTGCCATTTTGGTGCATTCAGTTAACTGACCTTGCTAAATCATTGGCCGACATTGAGCACTTTCTACAACTCTGCTAAGTGCAAGATTGCCATTTTGGTGCATTCAGTTGACTGACCTTGCTAAATCATGGAAAATAACATTCTTTTTTCCTTTCATTCTTTTCAACAGAAAAAGAAAAAAGTCGCAATGCCAAACCAATATGAGGTTGGTTATAGGGACTTAACCTCGAGAGGTTAGAGTATCTTGGGATGGCATAAACCAAAAAGAATGGGAGCTTTTTAAGCAAACTTTCACAAAGTGAGTTTTTTTTTTTAATTACTTTTCTTCCAAAAGAATAAAATGATTGTTATAATTTTAGTTCTGTTTGGAAAATTAGTTTCCAAAATAAAGGCAGTTCTTCCCAGATGGGCCATTAGGGATGTTACACGCTACGCCTGAGACACAATCCATTTGTGTTCTAAGTTTTGCAACAACTCTAATAACTGCACAAGGAAGTTTGAGGGAAAAAAGAAATTCATATTCTTAATTTCTTTATTGCTATGAACTCCCATATTATATTTATATGTACCATCATTATACTAGTGTATGTAAACAGAGAAAGCCCAAACCCAAATCGTTTCAAAAATGATTCCCAAATGCTGAAACCCTCAGAGTTACGAGAGAGTACCTGTGAACTCACGGATGCAGAGAACCTTCAGGGCTTGGAGCATAGCTGGTGGAAGTATCGCCGCAAGGCCATCGATGGACCGCGAAGAGACGGGAAAGGAGACGAGCGGCGTGGGGTTTAGGTGGGAGTGAAAAGGCTGAGAAGAGAACAGGGGACGTTGAAGGACGACTGAGTGGGCGGTTTGTAGAGAAAGGAGCATAATGGTGGTAATAAGCAGAGGCCGCCATAGAAAACGCAGAGATCAAGAGAGAGAAAAAGAAGAGGATTTGAAAGAAAGTAGAAGGATTAAAGAACATAAACAATTAAGAAAAAAATTATTAGAAAGCACGCTCGGTGGGACTCGAACCCACAATCGTCTGATTAGAAGTCAGACGCCTTATCCATTAGGCCACGAGCGCTTTTCGATGCTTGTTATGCAATTAATTTCACATTTCTTGCCTCGTTTGTGGATAATGTTTTTGCTGTTTTTTTTTTTTTTTTTTTTTTTTTTTTTTTTTATTTTTTNTTTTTTTTTTTTTTTCGTGAATACTGGATAATATTGACTGATAAGTGTAATTGTAGGAGTATCAAAAAAATATTACCAATATGTATATCAATGCTATGCGTTAATATTTTTTTAATTAACATATTAATATAATAATAAAAAAGTAAACTTTTTATAGAGATGAGTATAACTAAATAAGCCAATTAGCATATGACACTTGGTAGACTTGAAATATATTTATTTGATTCCTCTACCATTATCCAGACTGGTAGATTATCATAAGTAAATATTAATGACCGGTTATGTTTCTTCAAACATCTTTTGATTAATTATTACCAAAAATAAAATAAAAATATATCATCTTTGGTTAATACCAAGCAATAAACAATAAAAATGTTTTTTTCTTCAGGAGTGATGGAGCACTAATAAAACTGCATGTCAAAGTTGTAATTCAATTTACTTTTTTATATTAAATTTTTAATATTAAAAAATCAAAAAAGAATTAAATAGCTGTTCTGTTAGTGGTCTTCATCGATGGCACTGATTACAAACTAATGGTGCTTCTCTGTTCTTGCTTATGGAGAAGGACCTATAAGAGGGTACTTATTTTCTTATGTCCCAAAAGAAAAATGTAAATATTACTTGATAAGATCCAACCAAACTCCTTCCATGATAGTGAAAAACCTTCAAATTTTTACTCTATTTGTTTCATTTTGTTTTTGTTACATTGAACTTTCTTGAAAAGAACATGAAATTCCAGAATCACTTGAAACTACTTGGTTTTAAGTGAAACAACATTTTAAGCCGATACATTTGAACGAAATGAGCAGAAAATGTGTTTTGTTTCGTTGAATTATTGCAGATACTTTTTTTTCTTTCACAGAGAGAGTAATTCAGTTATTACATCCTAAATACACCAAACTTGGTTTCTTCAGGGCCGTGGTTCATGGAAGCAGAGATGCAAAGACCTATAACCTTTCTAGTATCAGCTGGATCAATAATTCCATCGTCCCAAAGCCTTGCTGTGGAGTAGTAAGAATTTCCTTCTCTCTCATATGCCTCCACCACTTGTGCCTTAAAATTTTCCTCTTCTTCCTTGTTCCACTGCATGTATATATATTTAAACAGAATCAAAAGACCCAAAAACAAACATCATCATCATTAGCCTCTGTAAGTATTATCTATATTGTCTTTTTTCTCACAAACCAAGGAAGAATCTACCTCAATTCCTTGCTTTCTCTTGTTGATCTTTTCTATTTGGGCCAGCACACCAGCAGCCTGAATGCCCCAATAAAAATGTTTCAATCCAACAGTAAACCAACTGAAAATGATAGATTCAATGAAATATTTTTTTTTGTATTGGGTATGATTTGGATATGGAAATAGATCAAGAAGATATTATCATAAATTTGACATTGCCATGAATTTATGGGAAAATGATGAAAAAGAGAAACAGCTAAGTTTGACAACAGATCAAGTCAAGTGTTTTGGGGAGAGAGCAGTTTTAGTCATTGTCCATGATCACATCCGTGTCTTATTAATATATATATATATATGTATATTATGTATACATATATATTCTTTCTTTTCCTCTCAAATATACTAAGAGTAGAGAAGGAAGAACAGGATAAAGGGCAACCATGTATATGATGGCAACCAGAAAGAGGCTCATTTTTAGGCTCTTGTATGCTTGCCTTCTTTCCCTCGAAAGGTAAGAAATAACATCGCATTGGCATCTTGCTTTTAGCATGTAGTTGATAAAAGGTTTACCTGTGCACCACCCATTACAGATATTTTGGCATTTGGCCACAGGAACATGAAATTCGGACTATATGCTCGACCACACATTGCGTAATTTCCAGCACCAAAGCTTCCTCCAACAATTATGGTCACTTTAGGGACCTGCACAATGTTTAATAAGAAATTACAAACAGAAACTGCGTGCATGCTAAGTTTCTCAAATTGACATGAATGGAGCAGCATTCTAAGCATGCTAACTTGAAGGGTGTCCTTTTTTTAGGAAAAACTTCTAAAAAAATATGTAGAAATCACTTTAAATGCAATATAACTCATATGAAACCGGTACACTGATGAAGAAGAAAACAGCCATAAGCCAATAGTCCGATGGTAGTTTAAACTTTACAGGCTCACGTTTGATAGACTGTTTAACCATATAGTTTCACTAATAACACCTAAGACAGGCATCAAGAAAATTTTTATTTTTAAAAATTACGACAAGAATTGAAATTTGGAAGAACTAACCTTGGCACAAGAAACTGCCATTACCATTTTTGCTCCAGATTTTGCTATACCATTTGCCTCAGATCTTGAGCCAACCTACCAAATAAAATAAAAGTAATTTTTTTTTTTATGCAAAAATAAATGAAAATCATTTCTACAACTAAAAGTGAACCAAAAGGGAAAAATATGGTTAAGCAAAACCAGATACTTGAATTTAAAAAGATTTAGAGTAAAAAAAAAAAATCTGTACAAACACTTTAACACAGTAAAATATCACGTATAAGTACAAGTAAATGGTGGAACTCCTTTTGCAAACTAAATCTATTCTAGCGTCAGATGGTACTTTCCAATTTAGGGAAGAAAGGTCATGGGCAATATTTCAAATGAAATTGTGGCCTATGATATATTTAGTTATTTGACTTTATTTCAGAAACACTGCATCTAAGGAAGAAAGGCAAACTATCAAAAAGAAGTGATATTTTAAACAAAAAGCAAAGCTAGCATCACGATAGATACTGTAGTTCAGAAGAAAAAAACCATTGCTCAGAACAGACGTCTAAGTAAGATCACAAAGATGAAGGACCTTCCAGAACTGTGTGCCTCCATCCTCTTTTGCTAGATTTCTCCACTTATAAAATATCCTTACATTCATATTTCATAAATTCATGAAATTTCAATACCTATCAAAACATGCAGTTCACATACTTCAAATCATTTAAAACGTATAAGTCAAAATTTTGTCCAGCATTGTGCTCATTCTGGAATGGACTTAATGATCAGGCATATAGTAAGTCATTGTACATTTGTTTTACAGGTGCCTTTCCTCATTTTAACGTAGCAAGTTATGACTAAAAATGTTCTTCTACAAATTAATGCAAAAAGAGATACCATAAAACCCGTGATGTTTTGAAGGAAGACTAAAGGAATGTTTCGCTGAGTACATAGTTCAATGAAATGGGCTCCCTTCAGAGCAGATTCGTTGAACAATATCCCATTGTTTCCAATAATTCCCACAGGCTGTCCCAAAATTCTAGCAAAACCTGTTACAAGAGTCTGCATGGACACAGCTGGAATTAGAATTATAAACTGCACGAATTACAAAAACAAAAATTTGAAATCAAAATTAAAAGGTTCAAGTGGTTCAAATGCCTCTCACAGTGCCATACAATTTCTTGAATTCATCAAATTCACTTCCATCGACAATGTGAGCAATAACTGATCGGATATCAAATTGCTGCTTATGGTCTGTTGGTGCAATAGAACGAAGTTCCTTTACATCATACAGCGGTTCTCTGAATTCAAGGTTTATCTTTTGCAAGCCACTCAGTAGACCACCATTCCCAGCCATGTGAAGGTTTTTAATGATGTTTCTCCCAAGGGAAAGTCCATGCAGTTCATCTACAACAACACATAAGATCATTCATCATTATAGATGATCTCTCTCTTGCAAACAAACACAACAGATAAGCACAAATTGAAAGAGATAATAATTCTAAGGCCTGGAAAAAATAAACCTAGATATAAATGCAACAATTCTACAATCATAATAACGGACACAGTTTCAGTGTAAAGCAAGTCTGATGTAAGCATATAGCATGAAAATCATAGCAACCTTAGAAGCAATGTAGTAGAATTTGCAGAATCCCGAAAGTACCTTGAGCAAAATAGTCCGAAACTCCTGATGTTTTGCAATGGACGCTAGCACCCCCCAAATCCTCTGCAGATACTTCTTCTCCAGTAGCAGCCTATGCAAATGTTTCCTTCACATACAGTTTAGGTTTCATAGACACATATATGCCAAAACAAAAACACAGGCATGCACATGCATAAATTTCATAAATTGCAAAACATATATAAGAACTATTTAAGAATTTTGGATATCTGGAGGCTACAAACGGACCTTCACTAATGGGGGTCCTGCCAGAAATATGGTACCATTTCCTTTGACCATGATGCTTTCATCAGCCATTGCAGGTATATATGCACCCCCAGCAGTGCAAGAGCCTAAAACCAGCGCAATTTGAGGAATGCCTTCAGCAGACATTATAGCTTGATTGTAGAAAATTCTACCAAAATTATCCTTGTCAGGGAAGACCTCGGCCTGCTTGGGAAGGAAAGCACCTCCACTATCAACAAGATATATGCAGGGCAATTTGCATTGAGCGGCAATCTCCTGTGCTCTAAGATGTTTCTTAACAGTGATGGGATAATAAGTCCCTCCCTTAACAGTAGGGTCATTAGCCACAAACATACAAAGTTTTCCATGGACTGGTCCTATTCCAGTAATTATCCCACCAGATGGCAAGTTATCTTTGTATAATTCATGGCCTGCAAGCTTCATCCATAAATCATACAGCAATAAGCAAAATAGTATGTTTATGTAAAAAATTCTACGAATCCAACTAAACAGTGAAAAAAATGCATGATTAGTCTTAAAAATGAAAAAAAAAAAAAATCCTTTTCCCAAGGAAGAATGCAACAACTGTGACTACAATTTCCAGAACAATCTGAAATAACAACGCTTGTGATATTTCCTATTTCTTAATGCTCCACAATCGAACAGATCACCATCTTATTAGCTTGGAGTGGAAAAAGACAAATCTTATCCAATCAACGTTTAATCAGAATTGTAATACTTAAAAACATATGGTAGTTTTAAGCTGTTCGACTGTTTTTAAACTTTCTTTCATTTTGTTGTTGTTCGGTGAGCTCGTATGAAAACCCAATGAGTTCATGTAAGAGAATGAAAGAGTAGCAAAAGAAAAACCTGAGAAAGTTCAAGGAATGAAGCACCAGGATCCAGCAGGCGATCAATACGTTCTCTTGGAAGGAATTTGTTCCTGCTCCTATTTCTCTTTACAGCTTCTGGTCCTCCTCCAGCAAGAACCTTCCACAAACAGCACACAAAGTCAGGTAGTTTACCCGAAACACAAATTCACGCATATACACACACACACACACACATATATATATATATGTATATACACACACACATATATAGGGGGAGGGAGAGAGAGAAGAGAAGAGAAAAAGACCTTATTGATATGGGATTGGAGGTCGGAGATTAAGAATTCCATGGCCTTGGAGTTGCGCAAAAAAGCCTCAGAATTCCGATCAATGCCGTCTGGAAGGAGTCCCAAAGAGTAGTCCTTTCTCTGAACAATTTGAAAAGGACTCGCTGCAATTCCCCATGGCTTCCATGAATTTGAAGCCCAAGCTGCTCTTCTCCCTGCTGTCCGAAGCATCTCTATCACTTCCTCTCAAACACACACAAAGAACACACGCCTATAATACACCTTCCCAGACACAATTCCCTTCCCCCAGCTCACTCTGTATGTGGAATGCCTATCCATTCAGATGCCTACCAAAACGTTTCCAATTTTCAATGTTTCTGATAAAGAAAATTAATTTTTTATTCATTTAGTTTTTATTTTTTTATTTTTTATAATTTTGTTATTATTTAGATTGAGGTTTAA
>QANX01000870.1:49905-70073 GCA_003254975.1 Ochetophila trinervis | reverse complement strand
GTTTATTTCTTAGTTATTTATCTTACAAATAACAGAATTAATATATTAATTAAAAGAACTAATTATTATGTGAAGCCGAAGAGGTTCTCAAATACTAAAACCTTGCAGCCTGATAATATATATAAAACTGCTAATATGAACGATGTTGTTTATTATTTAGTGGATGATAATATATTATAACTGTCCGATGTGTATAGTCTCTTGGTCAATGCACTTGATTATGCGCATTGAACTGCTAATATGAGTTATCGCCCATTGAGTGGAATTAGTGACTTTTAAATTGATAGAATCTGTCAATTTTAACTAAATTAGATAAATGTGCAATTTTTTTTCAAATTATAAAATATCAATCGCATAAATTAATTGTAAAGATTCAAATACAAACAAATTCAATTTTAAAATGCATTAAAATACATTTAAACAATGAGCTTTGCCACTTGGTTTGTCCCCATTCAATTTTTATGCAAGCTTCACTACTACAAAAATAAGCTATCGACGACGGCTTTATTTTTGTATAGACGTCGGTTAACAAAGAAAACCGACGTTGATACACTAATACGATAGTTATTAACTGTGACGGATAATAAAGATGACGGACCGTCGTATAAAGAAAAAATCAACGCTAGTTATAAACAAAACAGTCGTCTATAATTTAATCAATGATGACAGTTTCTTTATAAACCGTCGTCTATAAATCCCTAAGACACGTGGCATCCACGTTGCTGCCACGTGTCTCTTTGTAGAGAATAGACGACGGTTCCTAAAAGAACTGTCGTCGTTGATTAAATTAGGATAAAAAAAAAACCAAAAAACGACGGTTTTAGCTTAGAACTGTTGTTTTTATCCGAAAAAAAAATTCAAAAAACCAAAAAACGACGGTTTTAGCTTAGAACCGTCGTTTTTACCCAAAAAAAAAAAAAACAATGGGCTTGGTTCTGGACCTGTCGTCTTTATCAAAACGGTGGCGTTTTGTAGCCGTGTTATTTGGGTAAAGACGACGAGCCTAGCTTTTATCCGTCGTTTTTAACTCAGTGTTTTATTCGTTACACGCATCTTCCTCTTTTAATTTTTTCTCACTTCTTTAGAAACTTTAAAACACCCGTTTTCACTTCTTTAGAAACCCTAAAGCACCCGCCGTTGTTTGCTCATCTTCTCCACTATGGTTGCCGTTTGCTCATCTTTTCCACTGTGGTCGCCGTTCCTCCTCTTCTCCACTGTGGTCGTCGTTCCTCATCTTCTCTATTGTAGTCGCCGTTCTTCATCTTCTCCATTGTGGTCGGATTACTTCTTCATTTCACATAATATTTGTGATTTTTAACCCAAAAACTTTAAGATTAGTGATCGGCAATCTATTTAAATTGTTTTTAATAAATTATGAATGCATTATTCCATGAAAATGTTTGAATCTGTGCATTGAAATGTTTAAATATTGAATATAATGCATTATTTTGTTTGAATATTGAATGTATTTGTTAAGTTGGTTGTTAATTTGTAGATTGTGTATATAATCGAAAATTGTATAAATTATCTGGTGATATATATGAAACCCGATGATATGTATTAAACTTGATGATATGTATGAACTACCCGTGCATATATTGTGTGAAAAATTATATATGAGAGTTTTTGTTTAATTAGTAATTTTTTTTTATAAGAATTTTGTAATTAGAATATATTTAATATTTAATATAATTTTGTATAAATTTATTTAAAAGCCGCTGAAAAAAAATACATAAAACCATCGTCTATGTTGAAACATAGACGACGGTTTCCGTCGTCTATACTGTCGTCTATATATTTGCCCATGGCGTCCACGTGATTTCAGTGTGATTTTAGATATCGGTTTTTAACCGTCGTCTATGTTTTATAAATATCGACGACGACTTATTAGACGATGGTTTGCTGTCCGTCGTATATACACTTAAGACGTCGATTTTTCACCGATGTCTATGACCCTATTTTCTAATAGTGCTTAACAAAGGATGTTAGATTTTACATAAAAATATAAATATAATTTCATATTGTGAGGATGATATATATTCATTCTGTGTATATTTATTTATATCTCTCCAACGATTTCACCCTTGACCTAATGATTGATGTCTGAAGTCATAAAGTGAAAGAGGTGCCGAATTGAAGCTCGTCAACTTTTCTTTGATAGCAATACTTTGTATAAATATATCCTTTGAGAAAGTTACTTATGTGTGCCAAATGATTGGTGATGAACTTTTTGGTGTAAAAGACTTTGAAAGTGTTTGAGAAAGTAAATACATAGAGAAATTACACTTAGTTCAAAAGATAGAAAATAAATCTTAACTTTTTAAGCATAAACTAAAAATTTAAAAAAAAAAAAAACTAATAATAATAAAAAGAAACCAAATAGGAGGCAGTAAGCGACAACTTCGTTATGCATATCCAAAGGAAAATGAATTGCATCTGATTACCAAAACAATTGTTAAAAAGTTTATAATTAATAAATTTATGTTTAATCAATATATAGATATTCCAAGATATTATTGTTAATATCAATATATTTATGATAATTATTTTAGTTTTTTTCATAATTTATTAGTCACTAATTTCCAGCATCTACTGTGCAGGTCGGAACAAAAGAAGTTTCCAATATCAACCACCATTTCTTAATTCCAGAATCATAATCACTTCTTAGACAAAGACTTCCCTATTTAATTCTTTCTATGAGATTCTCCAAAGATCCTTAAATTTATGCATGTATATTTGTATATAGCATTAATAATGTTATCTCTCATTATATGCTTGGTTTATTCTATTAACTCCTTTTCTTTGAGTTTGATGCTAAAACTACCATATTACATATATTAATACTCTCGCAGATACCAAATTTTTTTTTGGTCAATAATTAATGTAAATACATATATATATTCCATTCCTTTATAATTTTCAAGCTCCGGAATTAATTTTATGTTAATTAGGTACCTCATGGACCATCAATCGAACTTCTAGCTTCAGAAAGAGAAAATTGTCAGATCTCAAAAAGTTTGAAGTTCTAACATAAAAGGTCAATTTTGTTAAGGGGAGTAGTTCATCCCTCTTATATACCTTTTAGTATTTTCATATTTAGCGGATGTAGAACTTTATTCTCACATTCTAATAAAAATTATATAAAACTTCGAATCCAAATAACGTGAAAATTGGAATATATAATATTTTGTTAATTAGATAAGTAATTTTAAATTTCTTATTTTAGAATTGAATACCTAATTATATTGTGCCATTCTTGAGTATGCATCGATCCCATTATGTAGACTCGAATTGTAGAAAGGGGAACTGTGACTCTCTTAAAAGTTAAATTTAATATTTGCCTATATTGAGAATGTTTTTCATGACACGAAATTAAACCTAACTTTGAGCTATCTTAGGAATCACGTCACCTACTAATTCAATTATAGATGCCCTAACTACTATCTCTATCCTTATCTCAGCACATTGATTTTTATAAAACAAATAATATTATTAAAAAAATCCCTAAGTTTTTGGGGGTAATTTACTCCCTGAAAATTAATTTTTTTTTATATCTGTGTAGTTTAATAGCTTGTCCCACAGGAAATAAATAAATGAAAGTCGTGATGAATTCTATTGGAGATATAGTTTTAAATAATATTATTAGTTATGCAGGTATGAAAATGGTTCTTGTCCTTTAATGAAGAATTGCTTCTCTTTAAAAAGCCAAATTTTGACTTCATAAATTTGTTTTGTTTAATTTTTTAGTATGCAATGGCTAAATAGGATGTGTATATGTTGAAGGTTTCTATGGTTCTGATTCCCTACTGCAGAGAGTTTGTCAACATTGTTATTATGAGTGTGTTAAATTTATGATATATAGTGCAAAGAATTAAGATGGAAAATAAGAATATGCTTGCCAAAAAAAAAAACACATACACACATACCAATTGGCATACACATTTTACATATATATATATATTTATATATATTGAGCATATGTATATATACATCGACTCCATTAATAAACAAATAGAAGACTTGTGTATTTCTATAGGAAGTAGCTCCAAAACGAGTTGTCCATATATCAACTTTGTATTCCAGCTGATTCAATTAATATTGAGTTACTAATAATTTATTTCAATATTTTCTATAAAGAACGTTATAATGAAATATAGATTGTACATGAAATTAGCTAAATATAGGAGTCAAAAATATTTTTTAAAGTGATAACTAAATAACTATTAATTTTTTTTAATAAAATTTATTTTTTTTGAAATTTTTTATAGCCAAAAGCTTTCTGCTTGCATAAGCTATACTAAAAGACCCTTTGAATTAAGGCATCTCATTCTTTTTTATGGTAATAATTTATGTTATTGTATGCTTAATTGTCTTTTGGTTTTTGCCTTTGTTTTGTTCAAATATAATAAACCAATACTTAAACTCCTCCATCATAAGTGTATCGTCCAATCGGCTCTCAAAATCCTATTATAGACTAGCAATGTGAAATGCAATAATGTTTTGTTTTGTTAAAATATTTTGTACTTTCAATTAATGTGTGCGGTTGTTTAGCATTATCTCGTCCATCGAACTTGAATTTTGCAATTAGATTATGCAGTGTAGCTTATATAAATCTACCTAGTATTAAACTCTCTCTCTCTCTCTCTCTATATATATATATATATATATCGACAAGCTAGCTAGCCAGGATTGTATGTGTGTGTGTCTATATATATATATATATATATGTTTGTAAAGTATTACAAAGATTCATATATATAACTGTAGTGAGAATGATGTACTAAGTATGAAAATATACAAAACGATTTCACTTTGCCTTGACTTGTCAAGTTATCAAAATAATTGTTTGAAAGTCACAATCATTTGCAAATTTTCCACACACATTTCATTTAGAAGCCTTAATTAAGCTGAAAACTAAAATAAAAAAGAAATGAGAAGAGAAGAGTTCCAACTGAAACAAAAGGTGGTGACACAACATAAAAGATGTCACTAGCGAAATCATTATTATTTCTCAAATAGCCTATAGAGATTTAGGGATGAAACCTTTGGATCTTGGGAATTTCCTATTTTACAGACAAGTTTGTAATTTAATTATTATTTTTTATAAATTATGATTGAGAGATTTCAACACCAAATTTTGATCCCAGAATCTGGTAATATCACCAGTAATTAATAGCATGTTTGCTGTCTAATTAACAATTTAAATGAAAGGATTAAACTTACTAAAGTCACGATACAGTAAATAATTAAATTATAATCTTCTACATATATAGAAAGAAAAGAAAAAGAAAAGAAAAAGAAAGGAAAATTTGGACCAGCCCTTTACATTTTTAATTTGGCTAGTATAATCTGAAAAGTCACGCAAAAGAAAAACTGTATTTATATAAAATAATAATAATAATAATCTGAAAGGTTATCCTTATACTTTTGGCAAACCCTTTTGAAATATATATATATATATATATATTATTGTATTGGGAACTAGTAAAATATTTATAAATTAGATAGAAGGAAGAAATTCTTCAGATACAAAAGGGAGCAGGGGTTGATATTAACTATTATAAGAAATATTGAAGAAAAAAAAAACTATTATAAGAAATAGTTAAATATGAATACAGTGTACCATATGAAAAGGCAGGCGCAATATATTTATCTTTTTATATAAAAAAAAGAAAAATATAAAATGTAAAAAACATTACTCACAGCAATAATTAAGTGAAAAATACAATCTGTCAAACAGCTTTTGTGTGGGTTATAAAAGTATACTTAATCCATGTTTTTCGCTACTCATTGATCAATAAATAGAGAATTGAATTGGCCCAACTCTCAACAATGATTGAGGAATAATTGCCTGTCCTACATATCATCGAAAGTCTTTGATATTCATATCGATCACAATCAAAGACAAAAAGTATATAATTTTTCCCCAATAATAATTTCAAAATTACAAAGCACGATGTATGCGTTGGAATACTATTTCATTGCCAGAATTATGTCCCACTTGGGCTGTCCTTCTTTTCCACGTCTCCAAATCCTATTTGCTAATCAAGATTTACAAATCATACGGCAATAGGGTTTGAATTTTCCAATATCAAACTAAACCTAATCAAAGTGATCATCTAGTCTACTAATATCAGACTAAAGCTTTAGTCCATATCTTAATGTTTGAAAAACCAACTTGTCGGTAGGACAGATCATTAGTTTAATTCATCCCTCACAGTTTTCTCTGCAATCTTCGTAATCAAATTGAATAGTACCTTTTTATTCACCAAAAAAGAAGAAGGAGAAAGAAATTTTTTTGAATATAACATTTGGCTCTTCATATTTGCTAGAGCTTCTTAAACATAATTAATTTCTATGTTATGTTTTGTGCCTAAAATTCAGTACTACTCTTATATGCATGATCGAAACTAGCTATCAGAAATTTTACATTAAGATGAAATTGATCAACATGTATATATATATATATAGCTCTTTCATCAGCATCATCTTTTTTTTTTTTTGTTAAATATGTTGAGAAGGATTTGTGCATTAATAGATTAATACTGACTTTAAACGGTCAACTCTCTTGCTAAGTGGCATTTTTGGGAGACAGGATATGAAGATTCTCTAGCTTGTTTAGTTGGTAGGAGCTGATGAAGTAAACGAGATGAGGCGCATAGTATTCCATCGTCACCCTATTTAGGTTCGAATTAATCTGTAATTTTTATTTTTATTTTTACTATATTTATATATATATATATATGCTACATTTTTTTTTGGAACTATGTCAATATATATGGAGGTTAAGTAAGAAGGCAAAGGTTGAATATTTAAACTTTAACTTCAACGAATAAAACAATTTACCAAAAAAAAAAATACGAATAAAACAAAAGTATATACAGTATGTTGAGAAGTTTAAGGTTTCAAGTTTCATGTACCCATATTAATTACAAAAATATCTTTTATCTTGTTCTCGCCATTGACATATACTCTGTTTTTTTTTTTCTTTTATAAATAAAACAATTTAAAAATATCCTGGTTGATGATTACAAATCATGAATCAGTGTCTATTTTTTAACCAATATATATATATATATATATATATAGTATTATAAATTAAAAAAATTGCTATAAAACATAAATATTGAACTCCAAAAACTTTTCAATAAATATTTTTTTATTTTTTTTTTATTTAAAAAAAATTGACTTTAAATTTTATAGCATTTAAAACTATAAAATTAAAAAAAAAAAGTTATACAAAACAGAATAATTAGGTATGTTTTGGTGTTTTAATCATATTTTTTAGTTTTTTTTTTAATTTTTTTAGTAGATTTTTAAAATTTATAACATTTAGAAATATTTGGTAAAATAAAATTCATCTATTGAATTCCATGAGTTCGAAAATCTATTAGCAAAACTTTATAATTAAAGTGTAAAAGTTAATAATTTACATATGAATATATGCATTTTCGAATAAAACCAAGTCACCCTTTACAGGGTTGCAGAGAAGCTTATTAGCTAGGATCTATAGCCTATGCGTATGGACCAACTCCTTTTGTACCCTTATTATTTTGGACGGAGTTCAAACTTATTAGAATTAGGTTTACATCTCAAAGTCAATATGTTGCAGGCAACCATTGGGTAATATTTGACATTTTTAAAAAAAAAATTAAATATTGTTCTTTTATGACATATAAAAATTTAGAATTAATACATAAAAGAAAAGCACACCCTATTTAATATAATTTTATAAAGAATTAAAAAAAAACTTTCATGCTTGTTTTAATTCTACTATTTATAATAATATGAAGCAGACTTCAATTAATCATTTAGTTTAAATAGCAGAGGCTTAACAATGGTTGGTTGCCTAGCCAAATTTCTTCTGTCAACAAAACCCATCACAGTCGATCGTCCCCTCCTCTTGTCTCTCTCATTCATTTGGTATTATTTAAAATCTTAAAAAGTCTCAAAATCAAATTTCAAATATGGTCTGCAAGTCATCGGAAAAGCCAAAGCCAAAGCACCGGAAGGGCCTTTGGTCACCTGAAGAAGACCAAAGGCTGAGAAACTACATCCTCAAACACGGCCATGGCTGCTGGAGCTCTGTCCCAGTAAACGCTGGTGAGTTTAATTACATCTCCCTCTAATGTCTCTAAAAATTTCTCTTAGAGATAAATGCATTTCTTAATTTAATAGCTATATTGTGATGTTTTTTATCATTTGCGTTTTTAGAAGGGAATTTTGTGGGATAGCTTTTTTCATTTTTGATATTAAAGACAGTCTAGTGACAATGTCGACGCTTTTTGAGGTTTTAGATTTGAGTAATTTTAATTTATGATTAAAAAACAATTCATTGACTTAATCTGAATTAACTTTATGGGTTAATTTTATGGCTCTGTGCCTCTGTTTCACTTCTATGATATGACATGGCATTTATTTAGGTGGTTTTAAAAATCACATTTTAAGGGAATTCATTGTTATATAGTACTAAACAATCCTAAAGGTAAGAAACCCAATAATGAGTTTCTCCTCTGTTTTGTCAATGAATTTAAGTGATAATAAACAATATGCATAATTGAAACAATTTGTATAATGAATTGGAATTTGGAAATTAAAGCTTTCGAAGAATGATCGATGGTATAAAGTTTAAGCCGGATTTGTAAATTAAGTGAGCTGTCAACTCATTATATTCTTATGCTATCTGAAAGTTAAACACTAATGGTTTTTGTCATTTGCACAGTCACTAAAAGGATCTATATTTAACTATCTATCTGTTTTTATTATAGCTAACAATAATTAGGAATTTTTTATGTTTTATTCTTAAGTAATTATTTGAATCCAAATAGTAATAATTATTAATAAAAGAAACCATATTCCTAAGTCCATATATAGCCACTATAGATCATGTGGCATGAATGACAAATATTACTGTTACATATAGTGTTGCAATATTCATGTTGTCCCATATAAGAAACATCTTTCGTGCTTTGTTTTTAATTATATTTTTGTGAGAATTATGAAGCAATGGTATTCGTTTTCTTTTCTGGCTGCTGAGAAGTTTAAGAAAATGATATTTTACTTATCTTATATACTTTAATTTATTCATTTAATTTTTGGCAGCTAGTAAGATGGCATCTTGATAATGACTTGGCTTTTAGAAAGAGTAGAATACCCTTTAATTAGTTGACCCTTGTTTCTTCCCCAAAATCATCAAAAGTGAATCATAAATGTTTCATTTTTACACGCAGGTTTACAAAGGAATGGAAAAAGCTGCAGGTTAAGGTGGATTAATTATTTGAGGCCAGGGTTAAAACGAGGAACATTTAGCAAACAAGAGGAGGAAACAATTTTGACCCTTCATCACATGTTAGGCAACAAGTAAGTAAAAACAAAAGAATATTATTTGTTATTACTGATTATCTATCACTAATAAAATTTGTATGTTATTTGATAATTGATTATCTTTAAAATGTTAACTTTCTATAATTAAAATTTTCATATAAAAATTTAATATATAATTAGATGCATTTAATTATTATTTATCATTTTAAAATATCTCTCATTAATAATCATCAAATAGCAAAGTTGAAATAAAAAGACCAAGTTTTTAATTTATTTTATATTATATTTCATAATTATATATATATATATATATATATATATTCTAGATGAACATTTTTGTATATAATTTGTAGGAAAAGTGAAGGGAGTACTAAAGTCTTTCATTAATTTGTTGGTCAATGATATTATTATATAAAACAAAAAACAAGTAGAACAATAATTAGCAAATTAATTACACGTTATCTCAAATATCCAATCAGCAGGAAAGTTGAAGTTATTCGTGACGAAGACAATAAAGAAAATATTGCATGCTTTTCTTGCTATTTGATACCGAATCCCATTTCTGACTATGTTGCAGTGAAATTTAGAAATCGGTGCTTCAATTAGATATAGCTTTAATTC
Organism: Ochetophila trinervis; assembly: GCA_003254975.1. NCBI lineage: Eukaryota > Viridiplantae > Streptophyta > Magnoliopsida > Rosales > Rhamnaceae > Ochetophila > Ochetophila trinervis. Next base: position 60,128 of record QANX01000870.1, on the reverse strand, counting down.
TTAATCAATTAATAAACAAAGAGTGATAAAACAAAAACAAAAACAAACCTTTTCATAGAAACAACTAATCTTACACTAATTATAAGTGTGGATTATCATATTTTTTTAATTATAAACTTTATTAATCTACAGGTGGTCTCAAATTGCACAGCATTTGCCAGGAAGAACAGACAATGAGATAAAGAACTACTGGCATTCTTATTTGAAGAAGAAAGTTGCCAAAGCTGAAGAAAATGATAATAATGGTCCTCAAACCGAAACTCAGTATACAAGTTCAAGCTCGGAGATTTTAGATTCTTCACCATCTTCCGGAAAAGAAACTAAGCGAATTGCAAGTTATGAGTCAATATGGGAACAAATGGAGAAATCACCAACAAAAACTGATCAATCTGTTCCACAGCTCTACGATTTCTCTAAAGATCAGCAGCCTCAACGGAATTCGCTACCAAAACTTATATTTGCTGAATGGCTTTCACTAGACCATGTTAATGGTTGCACTAATATAAGTGAGCCAGTGGTTCCTAGGGAAGCTTTCTATCACAGTTATTCAAGTTTCCAAGACAGTCAAGCACATGGTTTTTTGATGAATGAAGGAACATTTGGTGGTGAATTTCATCAAAATTGTTTAAGCCAAGGCTCGGCTGCTGAGATTTTCAATAATTCACAATTTAAGTTTGAAGATCAAATTTCTGGAAGTGGGTTTGTTGATTTTGTGTCTGGGGGTGATGTATGCAGTGCTGATTTCAGCATGCAAAATGATGTGATGTATATATAAAAATATTTACAAAAGGGAGTATCTTTCATTTCCATTCCAAGTGCCAAAAAAAAAAAGTGTGAAGAAGGATAACCTCTAATTATACATTTTAGGAATAGCATTTTTAAGTGTAAGAAATTAAATAAAGGACCATTACAATTGTTTTGATCAAAGAGGGCCTTAGTTTTCACTGTGATCATACAAATTTGAATAAATTTAATTAGTGGTTATCCTTTAGCTTCCATTTGGAGTACTTGGTTTTGGTGAAACCCCTTGATTGTTATATGGAATTCAACAACTTGTTCATTTTAAGTGTACTATTTTATTGTTTGGTAACTTCTCCATGGTATAAATCTGATATATATATATATATATATAATTACAATATATAATTCTCTATTATAAACTATTAAATTAAGACTATAAACCATTAAACGATATATATTCTGAATCTTTGTAGTTATAAATTGGAATAGTAGCTATAAGTCTACTATGTTCTTCTTCTTCTTTTTTCCTTTTTTTTTTTCGGCTAAAAAAATTGGAGTAGCTAGACAAACTAGTGACAGGAGCTAGCCTACCACATAGCTATATAAGTATAACGTGGAATGGCTCAAAGGATCAGCATACATTTTAATACTTAATTTGAACTTATTATTATTATTATTATTATTATTTTGTACTTCTTTTTTTATTATGTGCCAGTGGTTGTAATATATATAGTGTACATTTTGATTCAGGATTGGTAAGAAAATCAGGACATTTACAAGTTAACAATTAATTAGCTTATCTAGCTATCTTTATCAAATTAAATTAGTTCAAATACAACAAAATTAATGACAAAGAGTCAAAGATTATACATTTACAACTTGATATTTGTATATATATATTAATTCATATACACCTTGTTACTTGTTTATTTATTTCAATGTGCTTCCGAAAGCATTATATTACTGGCTGATACGGTCTCACATTTACCGTTTATTAAACTTTTATCATTAGATATATAACTAATGTCACATTTTTCGACTGAGATGTATAGCTGATCATCATCATCATATATATTGATGATATATAAAATAAAATGTCATAATTATATTATATTTAATATCTTTGGTTGGATGTTATCATATATTTATTTACTGCAAGACTACATCAAAACCCCACTTTTTATCTCTATACATATCTTTGTCACATTAATACCAAAATATGATATATTTGTCACATCTTTATGACATAGAATACAGTGTTTTGAACAACGATAAGCCAGCTCTATAACCAAATTCAACATATTTTTCCAATGAATCAGTCCATGGTTATCATATTCTGGATCTGGACCTTTGATAAATATGGATCATATACAGATATTAAAAGCCCAACTTTAATGAATATTTCTTTGATCATATCACAAAGCTTTCAGTGACAATTAATGTAGCCCAGAATGAAACGATGGCAACCACAACTATGATCGAAATAGGCGTCCATTTCAATGCAATCATCTGTAGTATAGTATATATTGAAAAAAATTAGTTAAATATGTTAAAATTAATTTTTCACCGACAACTTATATTATCTGTGTAATAATATTGTACCTCAAGGAGTGGAGAGCCCCATATTGATAAGGTGGCACGTTGACTAGTACTCATTGATGATCTTTCATATATCTCTACCATTAATATTTTCACGAATTATATATAAATTTGAAGGAAAAATATTTATATATTCATATATGTATATATAAAAATATAAATTAACGAAAACAGATATAAGTGGTTACCTGAATTCCTCCTCTCTAAAATTTCTGCCAAGTTCCGAGTAGCAATATCCAAATCTTGTTGCCTATTAGCATTAAGCTTTGCTAGATTGGCCTGTGTTCTTGTGTCCACGTATTGCTTTCTTATATTCCCAATAATGCTATCTGCGGATCCACAGCACCAACAGTATGATTAATCGCCAATAAAATAATAATGGAGGGATTAATAATATAACAAAATTAACTTGGAAACTAAAGTAATTAATCAATTACCGAATTTGACAAAGCTATAAGGTCTTGTGATTTTCGCAATCAAACTAGAATCAAACTTGTCAAACTCCTTTTGCAAATCTTGTAGGTAATAGAAGGCTAATTTTCTTGGATATGAAGAATCACACAAGGTAATGAAAGCGATTCCATTCTCGACCAAGTAGCTTAGTAACGTCAAAAACATTAGTAAAAATAAACAGAAAAAAAAAATCATTTCTTGCTTTTCTACATATATATATATATATATATATGATGGTCAATTATTATCAATTGGATCAGTGATCATGGACTGCTTTTCGAATACAATTGGTAACTTTTTTATGGAATTTAAATTAATGTGAAATTATAATGAATTGAGCAATGATCGATATTGATGAAAACAGAGAAGAAAAAAGGATACTTGAAGCACTGGTGATCAAGACGAATGGTCATCTTGGGAAATGGCAAAGACCCTCTTGAGATCTCTTTGAGTATGAGCTCTCCCTGTTGCTTGTAAAATTGGAATCTCTCATTTTCTCCATTAACGTACCTTGGTCTTTGTGCTAAAGGCAGCCCATCGCTTACTCTTCCAACTAATGTTAGCTTCACCATATGTTGCAAAAAAAAACTAGCTTATTCTGAATTAGATTGGCTAAGCTCGCTGGCTAGCTTAACAATATTAGGTGTTTTGTGGGTTTTAAAGATGAAAGAAAGTTGTTTTTATAGAACATTTATAGGAGGGGAAAGAAAGTGAAAGTTACTTGGAGAAGAAGTTATTCCATGGGTTTGCAAATTGCAAAAAGAAAGAAAAAACCAGGTGGAAGAAAAACCAAAAAGCATTAAGGGGTGGCAAAATGTTTCTAAAAGTAAACAGTATGAGCACCATAAGTATATTCATTTCCTTTCTCTGTTCATTTTGTTTCTCAACCTTTTACGTTTCTATATTTTTTTATAAGTTTCAAGATTTAACGGAACGCAAAAGATTTCGTATTTAATTCCTAGTGGCATGCTAATATAAGAAATTAAATGGATTGGCATAAAGGACGAAGAACATAAATTTAACAAGATTAAATACGTTTCTATATCTTTTCATCCATATTCTACGATCAAATTAAATACGGTTCTTATTATCAAAATTTGAATCCTCATCGAGATGATTAAAAAGATTTATTATCAACTTCATTGATTAATTGTAAATAAGTGACTATACATATATATATATATATATATATTCTTTGTTTTCTTGTTTTGGTCGTGTAACGCAAGGCAATTTGACACAATTAATTCGCTGTTGTTCCCGGATGGCGTGATAGTGAGACTTTACTTTTCCTTGTTATGTTTTCGTTTCTTTAGTCTTTAAGCTTGATGTAGGTTAATTTCCATGCCATTCCATTAACTAAGTACAACCCATCATGCATCAATCTGATAGAAAATTATACATAATACTTGAAAAGATGAAATCCAACTTGACAAATAGAAACTTTCCTCCTGTTATCGTTTACCAGCCGAATATCTGTCTCATTATTCTTCAGAATGAAAACGAATATTTAAGTATTTGTTATAGGAAATGTTACAAGAGTATGCACAATTTCTCTTTAAACTTGTGCATAAAAGTCAAAAAAGGAGGCAAGCATTAAAATGTACAGGAAATATACATGTTACTAATTTCCTATAAACTCTACATTATACTATGTAAAAGGTTTTCATCAATTGTGTTTAGGACTATCTAGTTCTAGTTTGATTTTCATGAATTTGGCTGCCTTATATGTGTATATATAAATGTTCAACCTTTTTTATCGGACTGCTTATGATTATTAAGAAACTTACACTGTACCAGCTTCAAGGAAGAACAGGGGATGAGATTTGAGGACTAGTAGAACACCGCTATAAAATAGAGCATGTCATTTAGTCGGATTACAACCACGGAGATTACCAGTTTTCACCCCCAATCTGAGTCGCGTGCCATCGAATCCAAATCCCTGTAACTCACCACATAGTATAATGCAAGGAGGAAATATGAAGACCAGTTGTACCTCAAGTAACATGTATCAGGATTCAGTACAAGAAGATAGTTTAGAAACCGAATTGCACAAGAACTTGTCAGAAATGTGTTGCGTGTTTATAGATATGTTTTACTGTTAAAATGGCTAATAAGCATTGGTATTATATCAACATGATTTAATCTTACATACTACCAAAATGAATTAAAAATATCTTCTTTTTTCAATTCGCAAACAAATTAAAGTTGATTTTTCTTCAACTGTATTTACACACAAATACAACACTAGGCTTGTTCCACTGTAAAAACCACCACATTTCAATAATCACATGAACTTCCAAAAAGATAAAAGAAAAAATAATAACAACAAATATCAAATTAAGTTTGGCAATAAGACGTGAGAATTTTGAGCCTAAAACCAACGAAGGAGCTTTTTCGGAGTAGTTCCAGTGGCACGGTATTTTGCAGACAGCTCCTCTGCCTTGAGATTATCTTCACCGCGTTTGGCTTCAATGGCTGCTCTCTTTTCCTCTGCAGTCTTGTGGATTAAAGCTATCTTGTTTCTCAGTGTCTCCACATATTCTGCCTTTTTCTTCTCCAATTGTTCCTGCCCCATTCATTAGTGAAAAAGATATTGAAAACTTGCAACACAAGTCATCTATCCTCGTTAAATAAAGCTCTTTCTTATTCTTTAATACGTATTCTCTTATGTTTCACTCTTTTTGCTCCTAAAAATTTTCAATTTGTTTCCTTCTTCTTACGGGTTTAGATTTATAAACCTTGTAGAAAACTTTTCAAGGTGAACAATAAGAAGCACTCAAGTCATAAACTAAATGAATGAAAAATTACCTCAATCTTTTTCAATTCAGCCTCCACAGATGCTTTCTTGCTGTTCTCCCATGCGCTAATGTCAGATAGCTTCTTATGAGCCCTGCTCAACAGCATCCATTTACTCATTTCAGTATGAAAATACGATATTTAAACTCGAAGTAAAACTGTGGCTTCAAAATAAAAACCAAGCCATAACACTAATAAAATGAATTCTTTGGTTCAAGCTTAGCACCGTACTGCAGCATATCCTCCAGTCTATTGAATGTGTTCTAGTAGCTCAAATTGATTGAAGCAAAAAAAAAAAAAAGACATTTTCGGAGCACAACCATTTCAAAAGGAGGGAAACATGAAAAATGTGAATGAAAAAAACTAACTTCTGGTTGTGCCATTTACATAAGTTGTCTGTAAGTAAAGGGTTTAAAATAGGTTTATACAAAAAGATGTATTATTTGACAATATAAAAGATCTTACTTGTTCTCCGCCTTAGACTTTTCACTTTCTTCCCATGCCTTGATTAGTGATAGCCTTTTCTCTGTTGCAACTCTTGCAAGCACAGCATCTGAAGAATTATATAGGAAGGAATGGTGGTTATATTATGCACAAAAACCAAGAAAAAAGAACATATTAATTTAGCAACTTCTAATATTACCTCTATGGACAGAGCCCTCCCCTGTTTTCTCTGGAGCAGGTTCAGGAGTCTCTGCAAAAGAAAATTTATAGTGACAATTTTATAAACTCACCAACTATATAAACATTAAACACGACAAGTTCTGGTAAATCTAATATTTATAATTTCTTTCCTGGTTTTTAGAGGTAGATTTGCAAAACTAAATTCAAAGTGTTGCTTTATAAATAAAAATGTTGATTCTTGACACTCTAATTTCAATAAAATTACATATGCATCAATTAAGGTTTTACAGGTTTCAAAAGCAAATATATGAAAGATGATTGTTTTCTGTTCGTGTGTTTTCAAGAAGATAATTTTAAAAATAAGAAACTTTTTGCGAGCTTAAGAGTAGAATAATTTAAGCTTAAAGAGAAACCAGGCAATTTTGTAAAGAAAAAGAATCATGTTATTTTTTTTCTTAAAAAAAAGAAAGGAAAAAAACGCTTATGGATAAGAGAAAAGAAAAACAAAGTATAAAGAAACATAATCAGAAAAACGAATTCACTATTACTAAAACTTTTCCGAAAATTCAGTTGAACAAGCAAACAAAATAAATCCTACAAAAAAAAAAATCATAATAATAATTATAAAAATGAAAATAACAGAGGAAATATCCAAACTACAACAAAATCGAAACTTAAAAGAACTTGTAACTCCAAACCAAAGGACTGCTATTTTTTCTGTTTTTCATCCAACTTCCAAATGGGTCCAGAAATACATATCCATAACACAAGCAAAACAATCGAAGGTAACAAGAATAATCCAAATCTAAAATTTCATATGCATATATATAACTTTCCTTTCCTTTAAATTTACTGCTGCTTCAGTACTACTTTTTTAATTTTAAACAATCAAAGAATTCGAAATTAATAAAAGATTACAAAAATAAAGAGGCAGAGCCGTTTGCTTTTCCAGAAAAAAATAAATAAATAAATAAATAAACAACATAGAAACATACTCAATCAAAAAGCCTTAAAAGGTGATAAATGAGTAACCTTTACCGGCCGGGCTAAGAATTAAAAGAAACAACCAAACAAAAGGAATATATAGGAGTAAGAGAATTTTCTTTAATTTCTCTGCTTTTATTGTCTAGTCAACCAAACAAACAGACGAAAACAAAAAAGAGGGTTTATTATTATTATTATTAAGAGCAAAATATAAAGATTTATTACTCTCAACAAGAGCAAGTGCTTTGGATTCCTCATCAGGTTTTTCTTCAGGAGGAGGAGGAGGAGTTGGAATTACAGATTTCTCCTCGGTGACATCTTTAGGAGCTTCCTCTTGGGGGGGCTTCTCTTCCGGGGCAGGTGGAGGCTCCGAAAGCGATTTGGACTCTACCTTTTTGGGTTCTTCATCAGCCATATCCTTAAAAATACTGGTCTATGACTATGTAGAAGATAGAACAACCTCAACAAGTTTGTCAAAAGGAAAATTTTCAATAATTAGAAGAGAAATAAGCTACAGTTGGTTGAGATATTATAGTTGCGAGGAAGGTAACTGTTATTTGAAACAAGTAAGCTGGATGATTGGTACAGGTGGCCTACTATGAGTTGGCACAGTGTCTTGGGTGAGATTTTCAATGTCATTCTAAAATCAACAAGAAAACAGTGCTTTTTAATGTTTCTTGGTCTTATCTGGACTCGCTCAGCATATATGCTACTTTCTTGTTTTATACATTTTGCTACCTTGAATGGATTTTTCTTTTTCAATTTTTTTTTTTTTTTTAAGGGTGAGAACTTGCTCCATCTTGTTATCAATATGGCCTACATTCTTTTTTGTGGTTTTGTACTTTTGCTTTGTTGGCGTATTTGTTTTCATGAAAATTATTGCAGTGTTCATACTCTTTATATGGAAATTTTTCAAAGGTAAAAAATGAAAAAAGTGTGGTCAAATGAATGATTCAATGTAATTATATCTTTTCCTTTTGTCTTTATATGCAAAGTAAAATTGGCCTTTTGCAGTTATTATATTGGGTTTTATGAAAAATAATTAATCTAACCTGGATCCCCTTTTTCTTTTTCCTTTTTTGGTAAAATAAAATAATTTGTAGTTTACTGATTTCCTATTAATGGCCTCACGCCAAATTAATTAGTTGCATCATTATTTTTTTTATGAATAAAAAAAGACAATAAAATTATAAAGCTAGGAGATATTTAAGATCGATTTAAATATTTTTTTAACATAATAAAAATCCACGATGAAAATATGTATTACTAAAAAAAAAATTTTTTTTTCGTACGGTAGCAGTGGAGAGGAACACATGAATTTAAACGGAGCTATCAAAATTCGAACTGCAACTCTAGCCTATACTCACAGATATGATAATTTGATTGGCTCTTACTACTGAACTACACCCACAATTGTAATTAGTTGCATCATTGTTATTAAGCTAAAGTTATAACTTTTATTAATCAATTAAAAGGTTCCATTTGTATTTTAACCTATTAATCTGAGTAATAACATATACTCTTTTTAAGAAAAATATTAAAAAATGAAAAAAATAATTAGGCAAATAAAATAATAATTGATAATTGTAAGGAAAAAATTCATCTAGAAAGAACTCTAAGTTTGATTGACACTTCACTGATATATCTTTTTACCAAAAAAACAAAAAGTCAATAAAACAAACATTTCGCTGGCACCTTTGAAGTTTAAAATATCATCATTTATCCATTGAGATTTAGATTTAGATAATTATTATTTACCATTTATGGGGTTGATTTTTGACCAAATTTATTTTATGAAAAGTCTATTTTACCCTTATGTGTCATAATAATATTACATTATTCTTTTATCATTTAATTTATAATTATGTATGTTAAAAAAAACTATATCATTTACTGTAGATTTCGTTTATATAATGATGAACATATAATTAAAAAGGATAAATAATTTACATTTTCCAATATATATTACTATATAAAGAATCATAAAATAAAATTTTGATATTTATTTTGAAATTAAATGGTAAAATAGACTTTTTACGACTCAATATAGTCAAAAATTAACTCCAAAATTGATAAATGATTATTTTTTCAAATCTCAAGATGTAAATGATAATTTTTTAAACTTTGAAAATGTTAATAAATTTTGATCAAATCTCGAAGGTGTGGATAAAATTTTCCTTAATTTCAAAATTGTTAATAGACAATGACACCCTAATAAAAAAATTCACCCAATTAACCTGCTTCCACGTAAACCTACTTGGAAGAAACGGCATCGTATTTGAGCGCTTTGCAAGATGGTCTAGATTCATTCATCTTTGACATGAACTTGTTTTTAGCAAAATAAATAAATAAATATGCTTTGTTCAAGATTCTTTCATGTCGTGTTGGTGAAGGAATCTTTTGTGGGTCAGGTTCTAAAGTAACTCTCCGATCCTTTCCTAATCAGTCCACGTCGTCTACATCGGCGAGTTGCCAAAAGCGCAAATCATCTTTTTGCTTCTAATAGTTATTCCTTTTCCTTATTAATTTTCATTTTATTAAATTTAAATTGGTATAATTTTACGAACATTTTTTAATTTTTAGTATAATATCAAATTAGATTTTCAGGTTCTGAAAATTCTTTAAACATTCTCTGCCGACAGTGAAATTCTGTCAACTTTAACTGTAAAAAAGCATAATAGTCATTTAACATACAAATTTCTAAAATAATTCTGATTTTTATTTATTTATTTATTTTTCTCTCCCCCTTCCTCTTCTTCTCACGTTCTCTCTCTTTTTTTCTTTTTTTTTCTTTCCTCTCTTTCTCTTTTTTTCCCTTTCTTTTTCTGGTTTGGCCAACTCTTTTTTTTTTTTCCCTCTTTTTTTCATTTTTTTCTTCTTCTCTCCCCGCACCCACCAGGTTCTTTTATTTTTTTTTTTCCTTTCCTCTCTTTCTCTTTTTTTCCTTTTCTTTTTCTGGTTTGGCCAACTTTTCCTCTTTCTTTCATTTTTTTCTTCTTCTTCTTCTCTCCCCGCACAGGTTCTCT